>JAOEHI010039712.1:0-22226 GCA_025447815.1 Percopsis transmontana
TAAAGGAAGGATAGAATAAGGATTTTTAGTAGGATTAGTGCTATGAAGTAGAAAGATCGGTGGCCGGGGTACCGAGAGAGAGAGAGAGAGAGAGAGAGAGAGAGAGAGAGAGAGAGTGAGAGAGAGAGAGATGCTTGCCACTGGCTCATACTGTACCTGAAGCGTGTACTCCATGATGTGAACGCCCCGGATCAGGTTCAAAGATGCACACATGATGTTTAGGACCAGAGAGAGGATGCCTTGAGCGGTCACTGGTTCCAGTCTTACATTTTGACCTGTGTAACCAACACACACAATGACTATTGGATGTTTCCATGCACACTCATTTTACCAATACTGCTAAATCAACATTCCAAATTGGGAATGTGCCAATAGATAACAGCGTCAATGCACATTCAGTACAATAATGTAACAAACGAGATTCAACTACCACTCCAGTCCCTTCCTCTTTCAACAGATTTTTAAAACAGTCGGAAGCACGTGTGTGCTTCTCTAAAGCCTTACCAGGTCCAGCCACTTGCTCTGTGTGTCCGTTAGCTGCCCCGTTGCTTAGCGCCAGCTCTCCTAGGGTGAGGGTTTGTGGTGGGTGGATCTTAAGGTCCTCTTGGACCTCTGCCAAGGTCACTTCCAGAGCTGGACCACCGGTCTGGTTGTATTGCTGCTTAAGTTTCTGAATGATGCCATCTGCATTTTGGGAAAGATTAATAACACAATAAAAAAACACAAGAGTTGGATGTAAATGTCTACATTTACACCCGGCTCACCGTTGATGCTGTGAAACACAACTAGGCTAGAAGGAGGCGTAGAGAAGATGTAAAACAATGAACTGTGTAGGGGGAGTAGAGAGGAATGCGAGCCACTCAGGTTTTGGAAGGGCATGAGCTCTGAATTTTAAACCAATACAACAATATTTTTGTAATGCTGGTTTCAACCACAAGGGGAATCCCAGAACATTGTAATTTAGGGTAGAGAAATAATTTCATCTTAAATAATAAATAATTAAACAATACTATTGTTCTCCTTAGGCCTTACTTACCAAATTCCAAAAATGGATATGGCCTGGTTGCCAGGGTAATCGCAGTGCTATCAAAGCACGCCGTGAACTCCCAGCGCAGATCCTCCAGAAAGCAGAAGGCCGTAGCTACAGGGAGGCTGCAGTGGCACACGGTCATGTAGGCCACACCCTCGGAGCAAACAAAGCTGAACCGAACAGCACAGGTGAGAGGAGAGCAGGTGTTCAGTACACAAGACAGCATGGCACAGCTTGACCAGCACCTTGGGCCCAATAAGCGTTCTGTCCAGCCTCCATTAGCCTACAATATGTGTCATTATAAGCTTGTCTAAGCTTCTCAATATGTCAAGACATAAAATAAAGAAATGTCAATTCTTTGTTCATATGTTACAGTAAAATGAACCGGGTGGGGAGTTATAAACGCCTAAGGGACCAAAGGAGTCTGTGAACCACTGCAAAAGACTATAATATAGTGTGAAATAGCTCATGATCAGCTTTGTTCTTTGAATTCTTACAATATGTTGAGGTCCTGGCCCCTGAATGTCCCTCTTTCAGGAAACACGGCTAGTGCCTTGCTCATGGTCCTCAGCTGCTGTTTTCTCTCCTGAAGCTCCTTGTTGTGCTCAAAGTCTGTGGAGCCTGACAGGGGCAGTCCATCCCTGACCCGCACCACAAACACGAACTGGATCAGAGGCATGGTCTGCAGGTCCCATGAAGAACACACTGCCTAACGGAGAGATTATGACCAAAATCAGAGTATGATCAGGGCAGGAGGGGGAAAGATAGTCTAGTGGTCTAGGTGTTGGACTTCCAGCTGAAAGGTCGTGGGTTCAAGCTCCAGGGTTGGCCTACCAGTAAGCATCCTTGAGCAAGATGCCTGACCCCTATCTACTCCATAATAGCACCATGTAATTGTAAGTCACTTTGGATAAAAGCGTCTGCTAAATGACCTAATTGTAATTATGATCAACTCTGTTTTAGTAGCTGTGTGGTAACGAGTGGATTGTGCTGACAGATTTGGTGAGATGTGACCAACCAGTGCAAGTCGCAATTTACATTGCAAAGTCTGAGGTCTAAAACGTCTAGTAGTGGAGTAGTGGAAATTAGATTAGATTTTGTGCACCTTACCTCGTTATCATTTGATTCATGTTCTCATTATTGAGGTTTAGCCGGGTTAGCTGGTCCACAACATCGTAACATGTAAAACACACAAAACAGCCGGAACATGAACCATGCAAACTTCAATAACATAAATTGTGTACTACATGGGAAAGCTACATAATGTTAACTTTTAAAAATATGGCCAAACAATATACAAAATAGCCATACCATTAATACAACATATATAATAACACGTTATTTTCGCATTGTCAACACGCTAGCTAATTCTCTCCTAATGTAAACGCGAAACCACGCAATGTCTCTCGTACGGAAAAGCGAAAGGGACAAAAGCATCAAACGGGCAGGTCACTGGGCATTGCTTCACTGCATCCGGAAAACAGTAACGTTGTTGTACCATTGGTATTGTTGTGGCTAGTTACCTAACAGACCAGCCATCGCATACAAGCTAGTAAGTCTGTACTTAATATTTATTCAAGTAGGTATGAAATTACTCGATCATTAATTTCAGTTGGATATTTTATTTTTGTACCACCAGTACGATACGTGCTAACGTTAGCTATCACTAGCTACTAGCAGTCCTTCTCATAGATATTTCCTCTTCCATCTTGGGACGCGATGGTCGCATTTAGTATGCATTTTAAACTGCGTTTAAATTGAGCTATTTGGATGTGCCGTCTACAATTACCTATATGAGGACAATATACATTATATTATAAGGAAATTAACAAGCTTGTTTTGTAACGTTGTGGTCATACTTGTCAACATTCATTACCACAGTTACTTTTGTTTTAATGAGCTCATTCATATATGTCGTATTATGTAGTTACTGCTCTATCACATGGGGTACATGTGTACATACATGTGAACATATGCTGTACTAATCTGAAGAAATAATGTTCTATATGTTGCCTAGAGTCTAAAGAATGCCTTACATTGCACAATGCACTATACATTCCCCAGCTTAGCAACATGGTGGTTATAAATACAGTCCAGTAATATGTAGTATATTAGGCGTCTGCCTTTCGGTAAAACTATTCTACATCCTATGGATTCACAGAGCTTATTGGTTTAGCAGAAACCTGTGTCCACCATCAGTCATTAAACTGGGTTTTGACATGTCGATAAGGAACCAGGTGTGCTCTAGAATTAGCCTAGTAAGCTAGTAGATTTCCCAGCACACCTCCCAAGAGATGTATCTCTCCACCCCCTGCTATCTATTAAGTTTCCTTCTCTGTCTATAAACGCACACTTTCCAGTAAGCTCTTCTGTGTAAAAGGACTACATTGGGGGGGATTATTGGAATGGTCTCGTGGCACTGCCTCAAGGAAAGACGGCACTGATTATTTGTCACTCTATTTCAGGTCACACAAACTTTGATCACCATGGGGGTGAAGGACTGCCCTCAGTGCTACTTTGATGTTGAGCTGAACCGGGAACCAGGTAGGACCAATACATATAGGCTAATTGGCCTTGGTGACTATTCAGTCACATATATCCTTGCATTTAAAGATGAATTTATTACCAAAAGAAAGATATTTAAACAGGTTGTTATTGTAGCCCTATTTTAAAAAAAGTTAAATAATAGCTGTTTGAAGTAAAGACTGCTAATAAATATAGCCTAGTGATTTAATTGTATCCTTGACATATTTTGTAAAACATCTCTTATCGTGTTTTGTCCAATGCCAGTCTGTTACGAAGGTTATTAAGATGATATTCAACTTGTCTTTGTTTAATTTTTTATTTTGCAGTTGGACGCATAGTCTTTCAACTGTTCTCAGATATTTGTCCCAAGACAAGCAAAAACTTTCTTTGTTTGTGTACTGGTGAGTAATTATCATTTCAGTTTGATTAAAATGAACCCCATTATGTTTTTCAGCATACATAGTAATTCGTTTTGACAGACGTAATCAATCATAACTTCATAAATTTCACAGTTTAAGAATATTTTGCTTAATCTCAGTGGAGAGACCTGGTTCCTCTCTAGATAGTTAATTGCACTGGCCAGAGCAGCATATACTACTGTGCCTGACTTGGACTATGGTGAAAATTCATGAATCTACAGAATTCTGATCCTGTTGTCTCAGTTTTCACTGTACCAAAGGGGAATGTAATGTTGGCAATGACACGCATAGAAGAGGTCTGGTTGTTTGCGACCTCTTTCTGCACACACTGACCCGTGGAGACAAAATTACACTCCCTCTGGGTGCCTGGAAACTTTCTAATGGCTGTTTTAGCAGCTCCTCCTCTGAGGCTGCAGGAAACCAAACCCCCTTAACCCTGTCGGAGTTCCTCAAGATGCCACATTAGCAACCTAAGATGCCAGGTTGACCAGCCAGGGCCTCTGTGCTCAAAAAACTCTTGTTTACATACTCATGAAACATACCACTTCACCTCCCCTTTGAGGACAGGCTAATTGGAACACCAGGGGAGGCTTTTGTGTAATATTCTGTCCCTACTCACTAGCACTTGAGAGGAAGCACTCTGGTGTCCTAATGAATGTCAGTCTCATACAGGAGACATTCCTGAACAAGGTTGTTGGGTTTAATAAAACTCTCTCGTCCCACATGTGGTTTCATTACCTTGTTTACAATAAACCTTATATGGCAACTGGCAAGTCAACGTGGCAGTGTTCAAGCAATCCGTTGCAAAAACAAGCCGGACACCTCTGGGCTACAGATACTTTAATTTGGGAAAGAACCTGCCACAGTAGCACAATATTTCATGTTTTCTAGCCCACGGTTACATCTGTTTACAGGTGAGAAAGGAACAGGCAAAACCACAGGGAAAAAGCTGTGCTTCAAAGGCTCCACGTTTCACAGAGTTGTAAAGAACTTCATGGTCCAGGGTGGAGACTTCACAGAAGGTCATATTAAATGAATGGTCTTCTTATCTTTTTAACACAACATTTATGACATTTGTAACTTTTGTTCTTGTAGGTTAGTTCGTTTTAGTGACTACATTTTACAATTTGTTTCTCTGCAGGGAATGGAAGAGGGGGGGAATCCATATATGGTGGCTACTTTGAAGGTAAGACAAGGGATGTTTTTTATTTAATAAATACTACTATAGATTGTTGACGTGCCTTTAAAATTATATTGATATATCTCCATTATAGCTGATTGCATGGTTATAGAGATGCATGCGTCTGTAGTGGTAAGCATGGGTTTTGTATGACTCCGTCTTGAACTTTATCTTCTGTTGTGAAGTTCTGCCTTTTTATGTAGTCAAAGTAGTGAGCTTTTAAAGTCAGCATGGAGGGTAGGCATTCTCTTCACTGAAAGCTACGATCTTCCTGCCTAAAATTTTCAAAATATTCTTTTATTTATAGAGTGGTCTTTTGCAAAATGAGAAGGTAAGAGATGTACACGGCTCAGTAACACTATGTCAATATTTGTCCCCACTGCCTTCCTCGGTCAGCACAAAGCTTTCAGAGAGGTGCTGATGGACGTCAGCAATAAAGGGATTACAGTATTTTCTATCCATACAGCCACCCTATCAGTTGGAATCCAAAAGCCTCGGGCTGCTCATATCACTGCATATGTTAACTGTATGGAAATACAGCACTGTTTGCATCCCTTGTCACAACACATAGTGATAAAGAGGCATGGATTCTTTGCCACTTTGAAGCACAGTAGACCTCTAATAACAGTAGAATTGGGATTTCCTAACAAGTTTTAAAATTTCAGGTGAGTGTATCCAATGAATTTTTCATATCTAAATATTTCTTGCCCATTTGAATGGTTCTTGTATAACCACGAAGGTAGGCTATAAACCTTAGTCATCAAGTGGACCTGAGGTTACTGTAGCTTCACGTTGACGTGTTCTAGGTGGGTGAGATGGTTACGGCTCGTTGGATGAAAATGCTTATCCTAATTCCCCTATATCTCAACACGTTCTTTATCCCTAACCAAGGGGATACACTCTAAGACGTTCCCCATCCTCTGTCTCTCCTTGTACCAGATGAGAACTTCATTCTCAAACACGATAGAGCCTTCCTGTTGTCCATGGCTAACCGTGGGAAAGACACCAACGGTTCACAGTTCTTCATGTGAGTATTATTCAGTGAACTTGGTACTGCACTGTATCTACCTGTGTTCTATGGCACTGGTCATTTTTTATGGTCATTTCCTTGCATGCATGCGAGTCAACTCTCTTAGACGTTTATTTTAGGTCTTTCTTTTTCATTTTTGGTTTGCCAGAGTAGATTGTGTCATTCATTGTGAGCGACAGCCACGCGCTCTATGTGTGCAGTTAGAATTCAAAATCATGGAGTCTCCTTTTTACCTACAAATGTGTTACATTTTTTCTCTTGCCGTTTTTTGTGTAATATTTACAGAAACTCTAGCATCCTGCTCTTCCAAGGTAATGTGTCTCTCCAAGGCTGTGCTCTCTCACTCCTGATTGTGTTTAGCTTTCGGTAGATTACATTGATTGTTTTGGCTTTCTAATGAATATGTACTTAATATGTGGAGTGACAGATGTTGTCCATGTATTAATGCTCAGGTCCAACAGCAGGGAGGAAATGTTGATAGCATTATTTACATTCACATGGAACCAGTGCCCATTATTCTGTCCTGTCACAAAGGTTACAGTGTTTGATTTACATGTAGAGATGTGCCGCTTTCTGTTCTGTTTATGTTGTTTACAGTCATTCTCCTCTTTCTTTTTTCTTGTGTCATTACTTCACTATTGACCCTGTTTGGCTCACCCTGGCTTGACTGATGTGTCACTAATCTCCAAACAGCACTACTAAGACAGCACCTCATCTAGATGGGTAAGTTAGTTTAAACGCCCTTATTTCCATGAGCACATAAACCTCTCCACCCCTATGTTCTTCATGACGCCTAAGTGTCACCATGGAAAAGTCTTTGTGTAGTCGTGAACCAACTGGAAAGCAACCCTCTCTGCAGGGTCCACGTGGTCTTTGGTCTCGTCATCTCCGGCTTTGAGGTGATAAAGAAGATTGAGGGGCTAAAGACGGACTCATCCAGCAGGCCCTATGCTGATGTGAGGGTGGTAGACTGTGGCCAGCTCATCACCAAGTCTGCTAATGACGGTACGCTCTTGTCTTTCTTTTGTTAAATCCACACTGGAAAGCTTTAAGCCACCACTCCACAAAATGAATCTAATCTAAATCATTGGATTTCAGCATTTTAAGCCGCTCCTTCTGTGAACCAGTAGAAAGGATGGTTAACAATTGAATGGTTGCATAACAATTATTTTCAGAGTTGCTATAAAAAGGCTCACCTTTTGTTATTTATTTTTTTTTTTCTGGTTTCTGTCTGTCCCCATTGGAAAAACAGCTCTGTGTGTTGCCTATCAATGTAACTGGGTCATTTTTATTTTTATTTTATTTTTTTGCTCATGTTGTAAGAGGATGACATTTCCATGCCAGCATTTCCCACCTGGCATTAGAGCAGCCCACAGAACCTGATCTTCTATTTAATGAGGATCACTGATGCCATCTACGTGAAGTTGAGTTGGCAGCGGCTTGTCTGACTCCTAACAGACATGCTTACACTGCTTATTGCATAGTATGAAAAAATCTCTGCTCTGGCAGCAGAGCAAGTATGATTCCTGGAACCCTGCAGCATTCTTTACAATGTTGGGTCCGAACCTTTTTTGACCCTTAAAGTGGTTTACTGTATATATCTCACGGCACATATTACATAGGTGTGTGTCATAATAACACATAATAACACCTCTATATATATCTATATATATATATATATCTATATCTATATATATATATCTATATATATATATATATATATCTATA
This sequence comes from Percopsis transmontana, assembly GCA_025447815.1. Classification (NCBI taxonomy): domain Eukaryota; kingdom Metazoa; phylum Chordata; class Actinopteri; order Percopsiformes; family Percopsidae; genus Percopsis; species Percopsis transmontana. Next base: position 7,914 of record JAOEHI010039712.1, read on the forward strand.
TATATACATACATATATATAATTATTATTTTTTTTTAATTTTTTTTCACAAAACTAGTTTTGTGGCTAAACATATCATCTGGCTCTAACTAAGTCTAGGGAGATCCGCAGGAATACTAAGAACATCTTTCTAGTGTTACTGTGATGTTTTTGCTTCCAGTACTCGAAGGCAAGAGAAAACGGACTCTTTCGGAGGGTTCCTCCATGAACTCCCGTGACTCGTCCCCTGGCTCCTCCTTCTCCCTGGACCCAGAAAGTGAGGAGGAGGAGGAGAAGAGGAGGCATCGCAGGCACAAAAGGCACGCCAAGAACAAGCGGGCAAAAAAGAGAAGGAGAGAGTCAAAGAGGGAGAAGCTCGCTGATGCGGTGCCCTCCGACCAAAGGTAATTTGACTGTTCATTACATAATGTTGAACTGTTAACTTGCAAAGACAAAATATAAATACTATTGACAAATCAAAACATAATCCAAACATGAAACACTATCTGCCTCAAAAGTGACCTAATCTACCCATCACCCTCCAGAATCACTTCCAAATTTTTTTTCTAAAGCTATTACATGACATTCTCGGGGTGCCCCAACCCCGACTTGACCACCGTCGGCCTAATTAGGCGTTTGTCCGAATACCAACTTGATGTTTGGCATTGTTGCTGTGCTGCTGCTCCCACAGTCCTGTGGAACGAGCGCCGACGGAGGTCAGGGGGGACCGAGAGAAAGAGCACGCCGGGAAAAGGGAGAAGCCCGTAGTTCGACCTGAGGAGATCCCACCTGTGCCAGAGAACCGCTTCCTGTTGAGATGTGACATGCCATCACAGGAGAAGCCAGACATGTCAGTTGGACTCTTATGCTTTGAGACGTTCTCTAACTGTATAAATAAACAATCAAATGTAAAACTTTCATTTTTTTCAGGGAAAAACAGGAAGAATCGTCTCTTCCAAATGACCTGAAACCAACGGTCACTAAATCTGGACGTAAGATCAAAGGAAGAGGAACAATGGTGAGCCCACCTGTCAGTTGTCTTTTTAAAAAATGTGGGTTTTAATGTCTGCTCTTGTACGTTTTTACTATGAAAAATGCTATAGAGGTCATTTGTGTGAATTGTTCTAGTATTTAATTTGCTAAACGTACCATGGAAAAAGGTAAAACGTTTTTTTTTTTAGTTTTACTTTAATAACAAAAAAAGAACCCTGGTTGGTAAAGTCTGAATCGTTTGGCTTCTTCTCCAGAGATACCACACTCCCACCAGGTCTAAATCCCGCTCCGCTTCAGTGGAAGAGTGTGGCAGCAGTGAGACCCCGCCGCACTGGAAAGAGGAGATGAAGAGAACCACGGTTTACCAACCTCCCAGCATGGAGAGGTGGAGCAAAGAAGACAGGTACGACCAACACGTTAGTATTAACGCACTGAATCGCTCGATGCGTCTTTTGACTTAACAGATTGATTCCTCAAGCAGATGGGATGAAAGAAGCGACTCGGTGCGGTCCCAGACGCTGGAGCGCTCTTCGGGCCGCAGCTCTGAGAGATCCAGCCTCCACCGCCCGCTCAAGAAAGGGAAGAAAAAATCCAAGCACAAGAAGAAGGCTAAAAAACACAAGCACGGCAGGAAGAATGGGTCCAAGAGCAAGGCTCATCAGCAGCCTTACCGTTTAGAGAGTGAACGATCAGTGTCTTCAGGAAAAAGACCAAAGTGCAGAAGGTCCCACTCTCTGTCTAGCTTGTCTTCTAGTCGTCGACGCTCAGCCACTTGCAGGGGACAGAGGTCCTCTAGAGATTCACGGTCCTACTCTAGGTCCTACACATCCAGTCGATCCGGATCCAGGGGAAGGTTAAGGTTCTCAAGATCGCACTCCAGGTTCAGATCTCTTAGTGAGTCCGGATCCCGCTCCTTTTCCTTCTCCAGGTCTCGATCCAGGTCCAGGTCCAGGACAAGATCAAGATATAGATCTAGATCTTCGTCCCGGCCAAGGAGGAAGAATGTATCCAGGTCACCCAGAAAGAGAGCAGTGGGCAAGTCCAAGCCGGATACCTCCACCCATATGCAAGAGAAGATTCCAGAGAGCAATGTCACACCTGTCCCTACAGTCACCGTCCCTGAAAGTGTCCCTGTAATTCCACTTAGTGACAGTCCTCCACCCTCACGCTGGAAACCCGGTCAAAAGCCCTGGAAGCCCTCCTACATTCATATTCCGGAAATCAAAACAAAGCCACTACCAGCTGCTCTTCCATTTACTGAACAGAAGGCTAGTAGTGGCACAGAGAAAGTAGAAACATTAGTTACTCTCAAGAGTCTCCCAGAGGACTCTCAAAGCAGATATAATCGCGCTGAAAAGGCCCATAGAGAAGCCCAGCGCTCGCAGAGTGGATCCTCCAGAAGCAAATCGTACAGCCGGTCATTCAGTTGCTCGAGGAGCAGAAGTGGCTCTCGGTCCAAATCCAGATCCCCTCGTAGGTATGACAGCAGGTCCTCCTCCGAAAGCGGATCAGAATCTGAACATTCCCTCAAGAAAGGTAACACAAAAAAGTCACTAGACAAGGAATGGAAACAATATTACAGCTCTCTGAAGAGAATAAAAAATCTAGATAAGTACATTTCACTTTCCACTAATCAAGATCCCCATTCAGAATCAGAGGACATTTCAGGCAGTGACCATAGTGTTGGAGGAGGGAAGGCTACAGAAAAAGTGAAAGACCAAGGCAGTTCCCAGAATGAGGGGAGGAAGCGTCACAATAGTAGGTCTGAATCAGATTACAGTAATGAAACCAATAGCGCTAGCATTTCCAAAAACCAGAAAGCAGAAATTCAAGACAATGATATTCTTGAGAAGAAGTTGTCCACCCTCGCTGGATTGGACTCTGGTTCTGATAAAGTGCAAAACAAAATATCGGCGCTCTCCGACAAAGAGGAAGGAGAGGCCAGTTCAGAATCAGAACACGAGATGAGCAGGAAGGACGGATCCAATTCTATGGCTCCAAATAATCTTGAGGGTCCAGGCCTGTCAGAGGAGAGCCCTGAGAAGGTCACCGAGCCAGAACGGCACAAGAGCAAGAAGAAGGCCAAACGAAAGCATAAACACAAGAGGAAAGGGGATGCTAAATCTAGTTCTCACCGCACTAAAGACAAGACCAAGAGATCTAAGAGGAAACATCAGAAGTTAAAAGAAACCTTTCACTGGCAGCCTCCTTTAGAGTTCGGGGAAGAGGAAGATGAAGATGAAGCCCAGAAAGAGAAGCGTGTGGAACAGAAGCGTGTTGCAGGGATGGAAAGCCCCACTAGAGGTGTCAAAGAAAAGTCTGGGAGGTCTCTGGGTGAAGACAGTTCAACAAATACCGAGCCCCACAGACAAGAACATCAGGGCCATCAGCATCTGAGCCATCAGCAGAGGGTGAAGCCAATTACCCACGAATACCCCAAACAACCTCAAGATAAATTATCTAACAAACATTGTGTTGCTAATACAGATTTGACCAATAACGATCAGACAGGATCCTTAGATGATATGGATATATGTACCCCAGAGCATGAGCCCATTTCGGAACCTTCGATTACTCAGAATCTCCTCGAATTACCCCTGAAAACAACCTCTATCCCTTCAAATAAGACAAGTAAGGGCGAGAACATTTTCCTTGAGCTTTGCACAAAAGAGCAACCTGCAGTCTCTGCCGCTTTTGGGACAGCAGCTGGCGGGTCGCAAGACAACACAGTCCCAGAAAAAGCAACCAGAGCCATTATAGACCTAAAATGGAAGCCTCTGAAAGGAATGTCAGCTCTCCAGTCGGCCGCCCTGCCGCCTGTCACTGTAAAGACAGTCCGACTCTCAGAGAACCCAACCCCCAAAGCCCAAGGTGTCAGAATGGAGATTAAAAGCCAAAGCCGCGTCAGGCCGGGATCCCTGTTTGACGAGGTCCGCAAGACGGCGCGTCTCAACCAGAGGCCCCGGAACCAGGAGAGCTCCAGCGAGGAAAGGTCTCCTTCCGTGGCCGGGAGCAGGAGTGAGTCCCGCAGGCGCTCCCCCAGGAAGTCCCGTTCTGCGTCCAGCTACTCCAGGGGGCGCTCTCACTCTTACAGCAGATCCAGAAGTAGAAGCTCAAGCTACTCTTCCAGGTTAGTGATGGATTGAGCTCTTGGCTAATTCTGTTTCTCAGACACGCATCAGGTTTGTTTTGAGATTAATTATTTGCTTTAAAATCTAAATGCACATTTGTTTAGCTAGCCAGTACTATATCTTGGGCTGAGGGCTAATGCCAATAATAACTTAAACTTGTAACTGTTTTCTTTCAGGAGTCGTAGCATAAGTAGTAGAAGACATGGTAGAGGACACTCGCGTTCTCGCAGTAGTACATCCCGCAGCTACAGGAGGAGGTAAACCCCCCCGATACGTTCCTCTGATTTGTGTGGGTGGCATAGAGCAAGAAGACGTCCACCCCTGACATGCATGCACATGGGTGGGGGGTTGCAAGCAATGAACAAATTCATTAGTTTAACAGTGTAAAAATATACAGTATAACAACCATAAACGGCATCGAAACATTTATGCATATAAAATAAATAAAAAGTGGTGTATCGCACACAGAAAATGTCATACCCTAATGTATTATTATATGACTGATGTTTGCCCTAACAGTCGAACATATAGCAGAAGCCATTCCAGAAGTCACTCATATAATCGCCATAGGAGATCAAGGTCTGTATTGATATTTATATGGCAATGTCTAATTGATTTACTCACAGAAGCACACAAAAAAACCACTGGTTGTTTACAGTTAGAATTAGGCAGAATTAGCTTTTATCCAAAGCAACTTTGTACAATTACAAGTATTAAGCAGTAGGTAGTGGTTGGGCATACTGCTCAGGGAAACAGTTGAGCATTTCAGGATGGAACCTGGGCCCTTTGGGCTGGTAGTCAATCCCAAACTCCTGTACAAAGGCTCTCCTATGCTCTGTCCTATTAAATGTTCTTAGGTTACTGTATGCTATATGGTAGTGATCAGTCTGCTACCCAACAGATAGATCCATCTCTGTAGTTCGTCCATGTCAGAGCCACCATTCCTGATTGTAACCGTTGTTGTCATCCTGCTGTATGGTAATGCAGATCGGACTCTGACGACAGCTACAGCGCTAGTCGTAGCCGCAGTTTCAGCAGACGTCGGCGACGCAGGCGGAGTGACAGCTCCCGGTAAGACTCGAGGCTGCCCAGTGAACCCTGGCACACATCAGCCACATCTCAGTTCTGTGCTATATTTGTTACGTCCTCTGTTCTCTACTTTACCTTGCTGAGCGTAGCCAACTGTAATTCACCTTATTTTCCAACGCAGCAGTGAGCGCTGGTGGGGAGGCTTCTGGTGAGATGATAATTATTGATTGACTTAGAAATCGTCTGCATGTGTCGGACACAATTGCTGTTCGTTTGTCATATGCATTAGATATATTTAATTAGATGTTTCTGGCCAAGAAACTGGGACGCCTTATTTCTGTATTTGAAGATAAGGGGAATACAGTAGTCCAGATTCTAGAATTCTTTATAACAATTCAATCAATGCACGGTTAAAAACGTTTGCCTAGATCTCTCAAAGTAATGATCATTCTGAAGGAAAGAAATCACATTTAACACAAAGCTATACACATTGAGAATTAGATAGTCGTATAACCGGTGGGCTTGCTGATTTTGTAAGCCCTGGATTTGATTGATTTTATGTATTCTGAAGATGTATAATTATATTGGTTTTTACAGCCAGGTTCATTCAAGGACACGTTCCAGAATGTGTTCCATTAGGTGTAATTGCAATTAGGATTGCTACTTTGCCTGAGCAGTTTTGCCAGATAATGAATTTTTAATTTGCTGGTGTGGTGGGAGGCAGATGAGCCTATTCCTAATGCCCTAAAAGTTCTGTTCATCCACATTTGTCCTCAGATCCTACCGTTCCACCAGCCGCAGTTCCTCCAGATATAGGAGTCACAGTCAAAGTTCTAGGTACAGCTGAGTCCCACCGCAACAGATGACAGCGATGAGACTGACCTTAGCTGTAGTACACACACAAAGCAGTCGTCAATCAAAAAGAAAGCATCACAGCACGCGCTCGAGGTACTGAGGAAATCGTTTCATATTCGATTTAAGACAATAATGTAACTTAAGGCGGGAGAGCTACTTAGAACCTGTTAATAAGCTAAAACACGAAAGCACAAACATGATCCCTTAGCAAGGCAGTTCTCAGAAAGGCTGTTTTTTTTTTTTTCATAGTCAGAGCTATAACTAGTTTCTATGTGGAATTTATACTTATTGGGGAAAAGGTAATCTGCTGTGAATTTTATGTTGTGTGTGTGTGTGTGTGTATGTATGTATGTATGTATGTATGTATGTATAACAGTTTATTTTATTTCCATTTTATACACTGAAAACTGAATGATAAAAACAGTCAGACTTGCCTATGCGCTGAGTTCTAATGTTTTGAAATGTTTTATTCAATAGCGTATGTGCTAAAGGTATTTCTTATTTTTTACCAATATGGCATGTGAATAATCAATATATGCCTTAAAACACCCAAGAAAAAAAAAAACGTAATGAATGAAAAGGTCCTCTGTTGGTTAGTTTAGAAATTAAACGGTTTCATTGAAATTATGATTTTGTTCTTCAGAATATCGTTCCTTTTGTTTAATGAATATGTAATCAATGTACTAATAGGGTGTTGTCAATGATGGTCTTATCAAAACATTCATTGGTTTTTCAAAGTTCAAACTTAATAAATACTTTCATTACTTGAGTCTTTGTCCTCTGGGTGGATTGAATAAAAGAAAAATAATAATTACACTTATCTGATCCCTGAACCTTCAGAATTTGTACATTGTGTAAATAATTAATTATTCTACACCTACTCACCATTAATGCAAATATCTGATTTGAGAGAGCTTGTATTTCACTTTTTTTCTTAGATATAATGCAATTAGAAGAATCATAATGTCTAATTCTACTACCAGAAGACCAGATACTTCTATCAGCTGGAGAGAAGAGGGATACATTAATTAACTAATTAATATTATTCAGAACTAATTGAAAATTAAGATCCCTACTTAGAGGGTGGCCTGTACAACAAATCCAGAATTGTAATTGCTCTTGCATGTAATATGCCAGTTGCTTAGATAATTCATTTATGTATTTATGTATACTGTATTTGAATTTACTGAGCACAGTTTTATCTTGAAGTAAAACTAGATTTGAGCCAGCGCGGTCAGCATGGTCTCACGGTGCTAGTCTTACTGATATGCAACGCCATATACTGGCCGAAGGCAACCTGTTCCAGCTTTTATCAGTTCACACTAGGACTAGGCTACTTCCAATAAACCTATACTCCAAATAGACATGTACGATTACCCCCCCCCCCCCCCCATGCAGCCAGATGAAATACAAAGTAATTACTCAGTTCAACAATGGGCTACTAGAGTAATATTACATCAATATAATACAATTATGCAATGCTATATAATAGCAACCCATGTGACGTTAGCCCGCACAGGAGCGCAATTAGCCGAAGCGCACCCAGATTTGCGCAGATTGGCACTTGCTTCAGACAAGTCATTAACGTATCAATACTCAGGCACAGTAGTCAAATGCCTGACTCGCCACTCTCCGTTGTACAGTACCGTGTCTCTTTAAAACCCTCTGACAAAAAGCCCATATGATCACCGAGCTCCAATCACCAATTCCTTCTGCAAAAGCAGTCTCTGCATTTTTGTGTCTGAATGCTACTGTAGCACGGGGGAAAGACCGAGGTTAAGAAAAAACTGAAGAAATGTGAAAATCCAACCGTGATTTTAATGGCGAACGAAACCCAGATGCAAAAGGAGTTGTATTTGGACTCCTTTGAGCCTCGAAACGTTGGATCAAAATGGTAGGCTACAGAAGAGCGCTGTATTTATGTTTATTTTTTTGTCCCTTCTTGATCTCTTGCAAATTTGAGCTGCTGAACAGGCCGATCAAACTTGCCACAGTTCTGTCCTATCATTTTACTGTAGCACTATTTGTCATAAATGTCATCTTTGCATTGAATTTCTAACAGCGAAGTTCGCAACTTCCATAGAATTTAAATTGGTCAGATAATGCAATGGCCACAATAGCTACATTGTTGCAGAGAAAGAGTTAAATTTTTTCATATCAGTGTTTCGGCAGGGATAAGGTCGTGACTGGTGCATATTTGGAGGTGATTAATAAGAAGATAGCGGAACGAAACTATCCTCCACATTGACAATGCAGGGCAAGTTTATTATGTGACAATAATGCATACATTGCAAACTCAGTGTACACATTATAGTCAAGACAGGTAGCCTATTACATGGTACTGAAAAGTTAGACTAGGGTGCCATGTGTTATTAACGTCACTTAGTGAAGCTGTGCTGTCTGTATAGATCCTGTAGGCCTACCTGTCATGTATAAAACGTTCAGTTATCTGATGACAAAGCCACGGTGGTCTTAAAATACTTTTTTGTGTCTATTATTACTACTTTATTATTATTCCACAGAAGAAGATAAGATATACAGCATAACCACACAGCGACATTGTTCACAAGTTGCTAAGTCCCTAAGTGGTAGACATGACTGTGAAGTAAGCCTACACCGAGCAGGCAATTGGAAAGCAGTTATAGGGTTGTCTCTGGGGTCAAGTTGGGATGCCTCATTAGGAAAGCATGTGGAGTTTTGGATGCTGTGGTGAAGTAATCCCGATGCGCGTTCACATCTGGAGGCTTGGGTTAATATCTGGGTCAGGCCTGCCGTTGATCTGGCTGGGCGGCTTCTAGTTGGAGAAAACAGGGGAGAGATGTTGTTCGTAATTGTTGTGTTTCCCCTCTCCTTTTCAATGTGCTTTTAAAAAAAAGCATGCACCAGGATATAAGCTGCGATAAACACGGAGCTAAGGGCGGCTAGGCTCGGAATGAGCGATGTGTATCTTTGCTGTGTGGGTAAACACTGACACTGACATGTCTCCTGAGCATGCCTACTTTGTTCATATCGAAAGAGGATTAGGCCAAAAGGCTAATTTTTTATCAACCAATACCTTTGTCATATATCCTATACACAATATATTTAATTACAAACACGCTTACGTTGCTTTTGCATTCGTTCAATTGGAAAGCTGTATGTAAACAATAATGCTACCTAGATGGAAAATGCATAGAGGGCATTGGTCACTATTGCTTATTGGTGTGCATCATATAATACCAGCATCATTGCCAGAGCTTACTTTTCAACTGTACTCACAGAGTTCTCTAGGGTTTATATAACTCCTGATTCAGGACATTCCTGAGCAGCCTTGACTTTGAGGTGTCACTGTGGCAAGCACATTCGCTCTACAACCAGGCAACAATCTGTAGCAGGCATCTCTAGACCGCAGTAGGAGGCTATTCTCCTTGGAAACTAAAACCATAGGTGCTAATTTATGCCCATGATATTAATAATGTCGGACAAGGCCTTGCAGACCGCAAGGTCAACCCTTAGTGGACTTACGTAAGGATTCCGGTCTTGTCTTGTTGGAGAAAAGGAAGGTTTGTTTGAAGCAGCTTCTAAGCTAATTTGAATCTACGGAGTTACAGTATATTGACCAGTCTTGCACTTCTGCACTCTTTCTCTGTTGACTCTGTTAAGCTCTGTTCATTGTCAGACACTGAAGATATTTGCAGATATTCCTTTTTCAGTTAGCTAAATTTGGAGCTAGAGAGACTTAGAGAGAGAAGATTTAAAATAGATGGACATGACTTTCAGCCCTATTTTTGGAGAATAAAGTAGGAATATGTAGGAAAATAGGGTTGCTTTACAAAGCTCCATCTGCTCAGGCAGTTAACATCAATAACAATTTTCACGTAGCCCTGTCTGGACTCACTACAATTCAACCGTCTCTTACTCGTGTTAACGTAACTTCAAACCTATGAAGTTATAGTTTATATATTTCTGAGCCCAAAGTCTCCAATTCTGTCCTGTCATATGATTGGCTACAACAGTTTGGCTCACGGAGGCTCCTCCCTCTTGAGGTCCCGCCTCTGTCCTCTCTGACCTTCCCATCAAACATATCACCTGTCTCCACACACGGTGCCTTGGCACACCAGAGAGGTTCTACCGATATGAAGCACCTTGCACTTAGCACCTTGTGTTAGTAATAATGAAGATATCGTACTTTCAGCCACTAGACATCATGACAGGCTTTTGTCTTTTATCATCTCTGTCCCCTTGAGGCATGGATTTTATGTCATTTATAAAATATTCAGTTCAAATGGACACTGTGATATGTCGTAAATATAAATCGTAAAGGCTATGTGTGTGGATACAGTTTTACACTGTTTTTTTGTTACAAATATTTGACTTAGCTGCCCTGTGTTTACAGTGTACACACAGTGTGTGTGTGTGTGTTTGGAATGCGTGTGCACGTGTTTGTGTGTATGTGTGTGAGAGAGGCTCTGTCGTGCACTAGCTGGGGAACTGGGGAACAGTGCGTTACGGCTCATGGTGCATGTGTGTGTGTGTGTGTGTGTGTGTGTGTGTGTGTGTGTGTGTGTGTCAGGAGGACATGCCAGCTCCACAGGCCTCTCTCTTGGCTGGTCTCGCTGAGTCAGCACTTCCTCTCGCCGCTCATTGGCCCAGACACAAACTTCCTGGCAGCGCTCTTCAGTGCAGACACTCTCACCTCCTCCTCCTCCTCCTCCTTCTCGCCCCGCCCTGCCCGGGACACCCCCACCCCCCTGGTACCTTTTGATTATCCAACCTTGTTAGAGTCTTCCCAGATCTGCTCCGCAGCGATTGATGTCTGCTGTCAATATCACATGTGACTGGCCAATACGACTCTGACCAACTGATCAAGCACACATTTAGCTTGTGTATAAAAAAACGAAAACAACTGCTAAAATAACTTTAAGATTCATTGCTCTAGGGGCAAATCACGTTCGTGCCGTCAAACTTTGGTGCGACTCTTGAGACGGGGGCATATGCTGTGTTCTTATCCTTATTTTTTTGTTTGTGCATTCCAATTTCATGCTTGGCCGAACACATATCATTCCCAGATTGGCTTGTCACCTGTGTGTGCATTAACATATAGATGGAAACGTGTTTTAAATCTTACTGGTGGTACTGCACCAGGCAAGGCAAGGGCGCGAAGGCAAGGGAAGGCATAGGAGGAATTGAAAAGGCATTCTTTTTTTTAAATAGTAAATACATTGTAAATACAGAAGGAAGGGACAGGTCACATTATTATTGATAATACTGTATTACTTTCAGCTGACGCCAAAAGCTTGTGCTTGAAGATGTTTGACATTTTAATAAGCTTTTAAAAAGATGTGGTGAATAAAAATAATTAGCTAAATGTTAGGAAAAAAATCGGTATAATGAGCAGACCATTTTAGCATAATTTCTAATTATGTATCTGACTTATTAATGCAAATTATAGTTCCATATCTCACTTAGAGTTAAGATGTTGTATAGCATTGACCTTTTCTGATTGAGTTTTCTTTGACAATTGAAAAATGTATTACAAATTATCCCAATATATCTATATCTCTTCCAATGTGGTTGATAACTTATTTATCCGATATTTATTCAATAACTTATTTATCAGATATGAATCAAATACAACAGACAGCTACAGTCCTATCATCTTCAAAACATTCATTATTTGATAATGTAGTCCCGTCCCAACGTGTATTGAGCTGTGCATGTGACATTGCACGGTCCGACCGTAGTGCTGTCCAATTAGTCATTGAACATTGATTTTTATGACCGTTTTTATAATGGTCTCCTGGCAGTTAAGGCCGAGCTGGTGTAACGGCAAACTGGTTTTAGGTTATTGAGGCGTTGTGTTTTGTGTTACTGCTAATCCAGCTATCCAGCCGAGCAACATAGAGCAACATATTGGATGATATGAATCACATTTTCATGTGTGTGTGTGTGTGTGTGTGTGTGTGTGTGTGTGTGTGTGTGTGTGTGTGTGTGTGTGTGTGTGTGTGTGTGTAATAAGCCTATGCAGTATCTATTCTTAACCATTCCATTTTATCTACAGCATAAGTCTATCGGCTACATAAATGTTTAGCCGTGTTTCAGGGTCTCACGTGCGGATGCTTTCACGTGTGCATCCGCCACTGTATATGCTTGTACCTCAAGGTCAGTGCCGGGTCTGTATTGGATTGGGAGAAAAGGGAGGGGTGAGTTGGGGGAGGGAGTGCAGACTACAGACAGGGGGGAGAAATTCTCCTCTTGACACCGAATACTTAAAGGAAGCGGCTGACTGTTCCCTCTCCGCACTAGCCTATAGGCTATTGAGGTACCGAACGGTGTCGTAGAGCTAAAATGGACCTCCGCTAACCTGATTGTCGGCGTCAGCAGCCGAGGATGTTAAGTGGGTCCACAGAGGACGAGTGTCTGCCATTACCCTGATGCTTTTTTAATGGACGTCTGATTGGCCCCCACCAGATAAAGACATGGCCTTGGTCCTGCTCTGCTCTTCCCCCTGTTCTGTTGTCTTTTGTGTCTCTTCTGTTTGTCTGTCAGATGATGGACATATGCCTAATTCTAAATGTTAAAGGGACAATCCGACATTTTGTCCGCGCTCACGAGTTTTAAGGTGAGGGAGGGGTTGCTCGCATCCTCGTGTTTGCAACCAAAAACAGCGTTGTTTCTCTAACGGCCACAAAATAATCTCCGCTTGCTCCTTTATAAAGGCAGCAGTTAAAGCTATTTTTCGTAAAATATTAACTTTAACTTGGTCTCTCAAAACGCCAATGAAACCAACAGCATAAAACGACTTTACATGTCTTTGAACTGGATAGTACAGTGGTGGGAAATGTACTGGCACACAGGAAGCGATGTGGTTTATGTATCAGGCAGAGACTGGTAACTATGTTACCGAGACAGTGAGCACTGCCTGTTTAAGATTTGCTCAAATTTAAAAAAGGATGTCACAGCTTTTGAGCAACAGAGTGCAGTTGCATCTCGTGACCAGCTGGAGCAGTCTACATGTTAGCCTATGCAGCTTTAAGGCACGATTATAATTGGCTGATTTCTTTTTAGGACCTGTCACCGTCTCCTCTCCGCTCAGTGATGATGACTCAGGGATAAGTGTATGTGTGAGTGTTTTCTCGCGTGCACACAGTTGTATATCTGTGTGTGTGTGTGCGTGTGTGTGTGTGTGTGTGAGTGGTCGCTGTGTAATACTACTCTGCCGCCATCTACGTGCCAGTGAGTGAGATTAGGGCTGACATGGTGCCCACACAGCTTCCTCAGGGTGTCAGTCACACGGAACTCTACCCTGGACCCCCCGAGGAGCAGCCCTCAGTTTCTGACGGGCCTCTATGTTTGCTGGGTGGCCTTGCAATGACATAGCGCTGGTGCCCTGCCCCACCCTCCTCATTCACCCTCAAAATACATTAGCGTTTGCTTGCTGTTCGTCATTTGTCATGTGAAGACCATGTGACACATATTGGCTGTTGCTGACATTTGGCTTTTGCTTTCTAGTTGCCCTTTGTTTATCAGTTTAATTAATAAGATACTCATTCTAATATAAGTGATATTATACCTGTTAAGTAATTCAGAAACTGTTGCATCTTGTAAAGTCTGCACGTAGAGAAGGTTTGCAAATAAACCTATTTTTACTTTTTTTACTTTTTTTTACTTTTATTACCTCTGATAAAAAAAAATGTTAAGTGGTGTTTTGTATGAATGGTGTTTGGGGGTTCATAAAGGAACCATAAACGGCATGCTGGTTGGTTTGAACCCAGTGACACAATGTGAGCTGATAGAGTGCTAACAGGCTCTGTGGAGGAGACAGACAGACAGAGAGAAAGCCCCCACAGTGTTTTCCCCCTGGGAGTTCCTCCTGTCTCAATGCAGCCAGCCCTCCTGTGCGCTATTGATGTGTCCATGACTCTGTGCTGTGCTGTGACTTTGACCCGCTAATGGCTCAGTCTGTTCACTGTTGAGTACCCAACCTGAACAGGACAAGATAGATGCACTTTTGTTTCATAACCCATGCAACTGTAGCCCTGCACATGCAATGGTACATTATATAATATGTATCAATTATCTGTAGTACATAAATCTATTAAATAATGCTATACTATGTACTATAGCATATCATACTATACTGTATGACCATGACCAAATCACCACGTCTTACTATCTACAAATACCTGCCAACACAATTATATATAGCCTACATTGACAATTTTTGTATTTGTAAATAAATGTTTTTACCTTCGATAATACACAATTATTTCTATCTATCTATCTATCTATCTATCTATCTATCTATCTATCTATCTATCTATCTATCTATCTATCTATCTATGTAT
>JAOEHI010039733.1:0-22224 GCA_025447815.1 Percopsis transmontana
TTTGTATGCACTCCGTTCCTCCGACTGTCTGTTCTTCTACCCTGGCTCGCGCCTGCACTCACTACTCTTGAGCGCAACCGTTACAATAGGTATTTATTTAAGTGTATTTATAGACCCATTGGGACTGTTGCATGCAGTTGCACTGGGAGAAAAGAGAGCATGCCCTCCAAAAATGTGTTGGGCCCTTGCGAGTGATTCAGATTGCCACCTCGGATTACACCTGTGTTCAAAGAAGAACTTGTGTTAAATAAAAAATGGCGCCATATGCTATATATGCCCTCGAAAAGTCAAAGCCATCTCCGTAATGGTATTTTTTTGTAAAATAGTCAGTAGCAATCTATAACAAAATTGCTTATTCTACATAAATTAATTTCTTATATTCTTGATTGCTGGGTAATAGGGCTGCACAATTCTGCATAAAATTAGAATCACCTTTTTGTTTAGAATTGATTTTAATTATTTTCTTCAAAATAAATGTTTATTTCACTCATTTACCTGATACAGAAGGAAATACAACAAAAAATATGGTGCCCGATATAGGCTAAAAGGGGCACTTTCTGTCTGCATGGGCTAAACAACCTACGTAAATTGTAGATAAAACATTTGTAGTTATATTTGTAATGCTATATCGCCATGTTCTTACTTACTGGATTTACTGCTACGCTTTCAACACAGGCAGTAATCATTTAAGTAAAGTTAATAATAATCTACATAAATATATGCATAAATATAAACCTTTTTAAATATATGCTTTGAAGATAGTGGATATATGATCGCAAATTATTTCACTATTACGTACATGTTTATCGAGATTTTTTTCCATTGCCAGTCAATAAATGGTGTTAATTAACATATCATTCATATTGCGATTCACTTGGTTTTGCATTCATGCATTCAATAAACCTCACAAGAGATTAATACAGTACAACCTCTAATACCTTAAATTATGTCCTGGTACATGAACAGGCACACAGTTTCTCCTCCATTTTCGATTGCCGAGAAGAGGCAAGAATGTCAGATGAGCAACTCTACTCTCTGATTGTCTATTGACTAGACAATCAGAGAGTAGAGGTGCTCATCGAGACTCTAGTCGCTACACCGCATCACTCATTGTAATTAATGACGGTCTGTCGCTTTGTAGCTAGCGGTTGCTGGCGGTGTGAATGCAGCCTTTTTAGTTTCTGCTCATCTGCCTCACGTGGTGTAACGCTGCGTTGTCATTTGTTGAGGGAGAAAGTAGGTTGTTTTGTTTCGATGCAGCTGATGTCCCTAACGAAAATGCAGCGAAGACGTTTATTCGTAATCATTTAAAAATGAGGTCGCATAGAGGTATGAAGGGAGATCGCGTTTTTAATATGATTAATTGTACAGCCCTTCTGGGTAATATGTATGTTGTTGTCCAGTCTCTCCAAGTCTCTGTTTGATCATGTGACGAGACAATACAATATAGTTAGTTTAGGCGTAAAATCTGAATGTCAAGACTAACAAGCTGAGCAAGCAATCATGCCTTTCAATCATAAAAGTGGCAGTAAGAAAAGACAAGAGAGGTAGCAAAGCTCCCTAAATAAGATTCCTTTGGCTTTCTTATAAACAGTTGACAGCCCACAGACCTCGATATTGTTTAACACAAGGCTCGTCGAATGCCATTCAAATAGGTCAGTACAAGTGCTTTTTCAAAGGGATTAGGGGTATCTGATAATACCCACACTAGCTTGTTACTCATTACAATTATGTCATTTAGCTGACGCTTTTATCCAAAGCTACTTACAATTGCATGGTGCTATTACATGGAGCAGATAGGGGTTAGGCATCTTGCTCAAGCATGCTTACAGGTAGGCCAACACTGGGGCTCGAACCCACAACCTTCCGGCTGGGCGTCCAACACCTAGACCACTAGACTATCCTGACTCTGCCATGTTGGCCTAGCCCTTTTAAGTTACAGATGTTACAGATGTTTCGTAATAGTCTACATTTTAGCGGCTGAGGTTTTGCTCAATCATTACTGTTTTCGGTAGTTGTCGTTCTTTGGTCAGCCTAGGGGCATATTATATTTGCGTTTGTAATATAGACTGTTTTTATGAAACTTATCACAATTGTTTGTGTTATTTTGTATCCCTCTTTATTGAACACAAGAGCAGGAGTAATCACTTGCTCTCACTATACACTCTCACATAGACTTCTTTGCGACACGAATTTGTCTTATCTTACCACCATTCTGCCACCTACTGGATCTTACCGACATGTTTTATTGAAACGTGACCGGTTAGATTCAAATTTGTCCCAGTAAAATAAATTCTTTCCAGACACCCAACCGGCAAGAAAAAATCCTAGCGGAAACTCTGATGCTAGGGTGCCATTTTCATAAAATTCACTGTAAAAAAAAAGGCTTAGAAGTTTTGAAAAGCCTAGTTCTTTCTTGTTAGTGTCAGCCCTTTCTGTGTGTGCACACGGCAGCTTATTAAATATGCCTTGAGTCTATTAAATATGCCTTTCACTGACATTCTGTGCACTTTAACAGACTCAAGTCCCTGAGGCGCAATTTTGTGGTAGCACCCTCTTAACTTCATGCCTCCCTTTAATCTGGGGCGTCCTAAATTACCCAGTGCGCCCAAGCTAGGGTGGGCAGCCAGTGTACCACACTCCTTGTCGATGCCAACCCCCCCGCCCCACCGCCCCACCGCCACCAACCTACCGAAACTACAGCAATATAACTCTCTTTGACTTCTTTATCGGCGCCTCATTAAAGTATAGCTAAATCAAAATGCTGTCATCTTAAAAGGCTATCTGTTTTTCCCCCAGAGCATTCACGTTGGATGGCTTTAACTGTCTGCCCAAGCAGTTTGTATATTTATATTTGTTGTTTATCGATTTCACACCTGGCAGGGTCCGCTGGACAGCTCTTGCCAAGGATGGCACTCAAGAAGTTTCCTGTCCTGTTGTTAAGAACTCGACTGGATCTGATTTCCCGTTGGATTACTTAAGTGGCTTCTTGTGCATTAGGGAAATTAACACCGCGACCATAAAGTAGGATCCAACGCTCAGGATTTAAGCTGTATGTACTGAATGTGTGTGTTTACTTCTCCCCTGACCTCCCTGTCCATCCCAAATTGTGCTTCCTCCTCAGTAGCAGTGCATACCTTTCTTTTTTCATCTTTGAAACACAGCAGGTATTTTGTTTGTATTTTTGTTTGTGTTGAAAGGGCCTTTCTCGGGGGCACAACAGGAATAACTAGCATGTGTTATAACATTAGAAACCTGCCAGGCTCTAGTTAGTATTTTAGGTTTAGGTTTAGGTATTTTAGGTGTAATCCTACAACACCTGCAACCTCTATCTAGTCTCTACTCCATCTCCTGTTCACTCTGAAGAACAACAAGTAACTCAGACCCTTCGAGGAACACTCAGGTTTTTGAACTGAGGTAATCAGAGGAGTGCTTGTTGAAAATCACACCCCTCTTTTGCCACATTAATATTTCTCTTTCTCTTTAAGATATTTATATCACGCTCAGTTCTTTTCTTACACATTCTCTTGCAGGCAAAGAAAAAAACGTAATGTCTTCAATCGTATACAAACAAGTTATGTGCACATTTACGCTCGCACACATTATCGTGTGATGTCTTAACACCACTCTTGAGAAAAAAAGATCTGAGATCAAAGGTCCAGTATGTTCCCCCTCTCTTTTGACCCACACTTTGCAGTAATCACCAAAACAAGACCTGCCATCATCAGGAATCAGTTTTGCCCGTCATGAGCATGAGGGATAGCCATGTCTGTTGTTGGTGCTTGTCAATATATATTTCACCTGGGGAGATCAAAGCTTCACTCCAGCCAGCGTCCTTCTCGGAAAATGAGGTGCCTGATCTTGATGTGTCCCTGGATGGAATAGAGCTTTTCAGAGGTAACAGGTTAGAGTCAATGGGAGGTTAAAGAGTTAAAGCATCAGACTTTTTAATAGAAATAACGCCGCAACATCACCTGAGATGCATTTTCATGTAAATGCCAGTTAACAATTTAATGTTGATCTTTATATATACCCATATATCAGCACAAATCCCTATCCTAATAAGGAGGACACACACAAGATGTTTCTTTTATGCTCGTTAACAAAGTAATACCACGAAGCCAACAGAAAAGTCTATAAATACCAGCCCAAAGAGCACTGTTGTCAAATAACCCTTGAGCAAGGCACTCTGTATAATCATGTTCTCAAGTGTATATTTAATTCATAGGTGATTAAAATTGCTGTGTGCTTTGTGAGAACCTATACAGCGTGGAAAGTGTGTGTGTTTCTCTTAAAAAATGTGAGAGGCCTCAAAATTAAACAGGTCTGGTGGGCGTTACATTTTATAAGCCGCTGTAAAGGAGAATGAAGGTAGTGAGCAGAACAAGTTCTTTTGTGGCCCCTCAGGCTAAAACCACATATTGACCAAGTCTCCCTAGATTTTCACTCCTAATCAATCTCTGGTTGCTGAGAACCATCTCTCTGGTTCAATGTGATTGATAGGTCTGGAGTCAATCCCAATAGCCATTTATAAAGAAAAGGAGAAAAGGGAATTGAGAAAACGAAATTGGATGTGTGTCAACGTGTGGGCTTGCAAGTGTGTGCAGGCATATGGTTCACTGGGACTTTTAATCTCCCTCCATATCATCGGTGTAGAATCCATTTCAGAAACCAGCTGTCAGATGTGTATGATTGCCGATAGCACCACTACTGTCACTTACATACAGTGGCTAATCATGATTTGTCATCTCTCCCACGTTCACAGCCTTAGAGACGTGACACAGCACAGATATTTATCAGGGTAGCGTTTACAATCTGTGATAAACCTTATTGCTTTACAAGCACAGTACCTGCGCGTGGCATCACCTGCCTCGGGCCCGTTGAGCAAGTGCCTTGGTTCACGCCCCCGCCGTGCCCCTTTAATAACAGACGCGCTGTCAGATCCTCATTTGCTCCACCCCTCCCTCACTTTCCTTTCATTGTCAGTACAACATCGTGGAGGTGTTGAAACTTTCCAGAAAACAAACACATTTGCAGGCAAAGAGATGCACACACACACATATAATAATAAGAAAAGGCCAGAGGGTGCATTGAGGACGGGGAAGGAGAGAGGGTCTAAGAGCTTTTCAGAGACTTATCAGCATTTTGCAGAGACACAGACGGAAGGAAAATAGAATTAGATTCCCAGACCATCGAGTAGAGCTTCATGTACTTATATCTGAGGCCGCAACATCTCCTGACTAAAGACTTAGTTGTGTGTCAAAAGTGTGTTATGGAAGCCAGTCTACCCTCAAGGCATAAGACATTAAATCACCTCACTTCTGGTTAAGGTACTATTTGCCATCTGTGTGAAGTCTCTTATACAGACAACAGATGGTTCTACAGGCTTGATGCTAGATGCTGGCATCTACGTCTAGAGAATAGTGGTAAATTAATTGTCTTTATTTCTGTAAGGTGGACTCCTTCCCTAGTTTACCGAACAAGTCAAAAAGAAAGTGGAAACATCTATTTGTGCCCTATATGTGATAGGGCAATAGAAAGCTAAAAAAAGGAGACAAAGGGAAAATAGTTAGGGAAAGGAAGTTGAAGGCTAAAAGGGGCTAAGCTAAGCAAAGCTGAGGAAGGGGGTGAGTTGAGAGATAGGAGAGGGAGGTGAGGGACTAGAAAGCAATACAAATAAATGGCAAGGATCAGGGGCTGAAACAATAATTTGTTAGAAAAACAGCCAAGAGAAGACTCTATAGTGGTTTAGCTTTGCCCTGTCTCTTCAGCTCAGCCATAGCGGCCATGCTCAGAATAGCAAAGTCTTTCACAGACTCATAACCTGTTTTCTGTTGTTCCCCAAACACATTTCACAAAGAAGAATGGACTGGAACCCAGAAATAGAAAGCTTTCCGTTATGGGGAACTGACTAATGTTCTTTTCTTTCTTGTTGAAGGTTATTGTTCACACCTTTACAAATGATACTACTACTGCAACTAATGATTGATGATTAAGTTTTTAAAAAATTACACAAATAATACAAAAGCTGAGCAAACTAAACTAAAATGTCTTCAATCGTTAGAGTTAAAAACTATTGTTATTTATTATTCAGTAGGATGTTCCAGCTGTTAGGGGCACTAGACTGTTAGTCTATTTTACTGTTAGTCCGACCTTATATTTTGTTGACTAAATAATCTTATTAAAAAATTATCTTGAGGTCTCAGACCTTCAGTGGAAGTGAAACAGACAGTAGTCTTGCCATAATCAATGTGCCTTTTCTCTGGCATTGAATCAGTGTGTGCCGGTACAAAAGGTGAGATCAGGACATCATTATCTGAGTGAGTGTGTAGGTGTTTCCACTGTTTCCACAGTAACCCATCAGGTTTTTGTTAGGGATCATGGATGTATTATAAGAACTGAATAAGGCCTGTGAAAATGGCCGCCATTCATTTAAATGAAAGCTGCTCACCCAGCACATATGACGGAGAATGCTTCTCCGCATGCCTCTACCTTTTGATGATTAAATTGATACAGTATGAATTAATTGCTAAATTAATGAACAACTTGTGTCCGGTGAGTCTGGTGACTTGTGGGAGATGGCATGCTTGAGCATTAGTCAGCTAAAAATGTTTAAAATTGGATATACTTACTTTACTGTCTAGACCAAAAGGAATTTGTGTTAATAATTAAATCTCTGCTGTAGTTGCCTGTCCTCCAAGTACCAAGTTAAAGTTATTATTGGCCTATCATCGTATTTGCTATTTTCATGGTTACCTTCCTGCATCTACCTTATACAGTATGTGCAAACAAAACAAATATCAAGCATTACAGAGCATGTGGCTTCTCTTCAGTTGGTCTAATAGCTTAGTATTAGAAAGACTTCTCCTCTCAACCCTTGTCACCTCATTTCTTATGAGCATCCCAAGGTCCTCAGCAGTGTAATAGCTGTTATCTAAAGGGCCATGAGGTCAGATGATCAGCCTTTCTGGAGGAGGAATGTCTGGGACGTTGATGGAGTCTATAATCCTCCTGGGGCAAAAACCTGTGTTTACACTGGACTACGGGGTCACCTTTAGATGCAGTTTCCGCCTTTATTTTTAAAGTGCTGTTGATAAAAGTGGGCTGCAGTTGAACTGCCTGTCAGACTGATACTATTACCTATGGAAGTTTACCTGAAATCTGCGGTTATGAAGTTGAGTACCATGTTAACATTGTAAGAATCACTTCCCGCTCATCTTCAATTTCTCTTTGTGTGCACGTGCGGGCGTGCATGTATGTGTGTGTGTGTGTGTGCGTCTGCACGTGGGGGGTGTTCGTTCTTCGATTAATAATCGAACAGTTGATCGCTGTTTTAATGGCAAGGTAGCTTCCTTGTTGCCTCGAAGAGCAAATATCTTATCATCTGAAGGCAGCTTTACACCTCGCTATGTTTGTAAATAAAGTTTTGATATTTCAGATTGTTTAGTTTGGGAATACAGTGGGAAGGCAATGGACTGTAAACGAACGCCTGCAAACGAACCACGGTTCCGTCTTCTGGAATCGCGACACGAGACGGCTGGACGTTTGTAACACGGTATCGGTTTTAGAACGGTTACACCCCTAGTATACAGTACATGCATAACCTGAACAGAATTTGTGTTTTGCTTTCAATTCCTTGCTTTAAGATAAAGTGCACTCCTCAAAGTGTACATTTAAGGCCAAGTTTAGCAAAACTCACAATGACATATTTTTGTCCACATGCAGCGTGTGCTTAGTTGTGGGCAGGCCAGCTGACAGTCCTGCCTGGGCCCGGGACGAGATAATCTTAGATGGGCCCCCCCGCGCCTAGATCTCTCCTTTTCCTTGGCTCTTCCTCTCCTCTGCTATTTTTTCCACAAATAGGCCTATACAACATTTTTTTTTTTTTATTATTTCATAATTTAATGAGGGCCCAGTTCTCCCCCCTTACCCTGGGCCCGGGACAACAGACCCGTTTGTCCCCCCATATCGGCGGGCTTGGTTGTGGGATTAATAAATTCTGCTCTGCCCCCTCTAATTACATGCTGTCCCTTTAAGAAATTGTTAATCCATAGTAAGGAAATATAAGGGGACATTGTGGGTTAAAACCTAGTTTACAAAAGTAATTTGACAACATTGTAGTTCTCTTTGATTCTGACTGTGTGAATAATAATCTATAGCTATCTACAGCCCGTTGATGTCTGCAGGCCACACATTATTCCTAGTGTTAGAGAACTCCACAGGGAACTGTTAATGTATTCATATACAGTCATGATCCTTTCAAAGCTTAAGCAGCCTTTGTATTGCGCTGAGGAGGATATTTTGGGCTTTGCGTGGGTGAAGGGAAGACGATGGATATCATGCAGCATGTGAGTATGGCAGTAGGGGAGAATGAGGCTTTCGTACATTATCAGCGTGACAGACTGGGTCTCCTAAATGACAAGGGGGCAGATATGTTAAAACTATTTTCTAGGAGGGGGTGGGGGGCATGGAATACTTCATCTGTCGCACATTATAGACTACTTTACCCCTCGCACCGTTATCACTTCTTTGGTGGTGCCCCATCCTGGACAGCGCTGTCCACCGACCGACCCAAGGCTTTTATTTCAAATATCGAATCATTTGATTATATAGATATATAGAAAATTATAAGTACAATTTAAATGTTTACAACGCATCTTTAATATTATGACAATAAACATTGGTTCATATTAAAGAGGCATAGCCTATGTCACGCCTGCTCATGTAAATCATGAAACATTGATACAATCCTTTAATAAAAAAGTGCAAAATCAAAAGTCATTAGTCAAATCCCTCCTTTGAAGATACAAATATTCTTATACTGAAAATCTTTAGTAAAAGTAGACTACAATTAATAATAACAAATTAAAATAAGTCAAAATTACCCCTGTTGCTGTTGGCCTACTAGCACAGATCTAGGAGGTGCAGGTGTCAACTTCTCAGCTGTCGTTTCTGTCTCTCTGAGGCGCTTAACTGGCTCAGAGGGTGGTTTTGGAAAGAAATCATATATCTGCTTTTGCTAGCTAAACAGGTCAGTGGGTGCATACGCGAATCAAAAGTTCTAACATGCAATACGTGACGTCTACATATCTGATAAACACATACTGTAACTATGAAAATGAAAGCATATATGCATATATGAAAGCATTTGTTCTTTATGTAAATAAATATGAAAGACAGAAATCAAAGTCAGACAAATTTAAGCACCAATTCTTTATGAAGAAAAATAAACTGTACCCCTACTTCCAACATCTTTGCAAGGAGGGAATAAATGTAACTTATTTTGTGAGCTGTGCCCGCTGACATAAAATTACTGCTGTTTGAAATCGATAATAAATTTTAGATGCTGCTCCTTTATTTTTATTTAGCTTATCCTGTGGCATCTGTGTGCCCAGTTATTAAAACAATAATTCACAAGGTCTGTTGGTTTCAGTGTGTGGCAGAGTTATGAGATCTCCTCCTTTTTTTAAAGGCAGCGAGTAATGTTACAGTATACTGTATGTACTGTATGCATCCCTATATGTCTGTAAAATGACCAATGCTTGAGAAAATACGCAGCTAAATTCACCTATTTGTCATTATATATTCTGTTTGCTCATTTATTAAACCTCAAAAATATTTATTATAGTCCTTTATTATAGTCAATTAAGCTTGAACAAACCATTGAATGCAAATTGTGTATTATTAACAGAAATATGTTAAATGAAAGACAAAATTGGTTCTAAATGGCAGTTCAACTGAAAATGCCATCTAAAGATGGGAAATTCAGGATTAATTCAGTACACACAGCATTGGGTTTTTCTACTGTCATATTTTTTCACTCCAGAGAAATCCTATATTTGGAGATGAAGCAGGCCTAATATGATGGTGACACTTTAGTTCAAAAGCTTGTCTGCGTTTGAAGAGTTGTACTGCAAAGGAAGTATTTTTTAAAGGCGCACTGGAAACCCTTAACCAGATGGGTACAGTATATATTGAAGTGGGCTTTGAGGCACCAACAATAAAAAAGGTATTAATTAATGCCTTTATTAGAATTTATTTTCTAGGTGTATTGAGATAAAATTGTATTGGCTGGATTCAAATTGAGCTGGGTACCGAATATACTGAATTAGCTCAGTACTACCTGATAAATTGTCTTGTGAATTAAAAATTAAGTGGATAAAAGTGCATTTGTTATTAATATTTCGATTGTAATTTTCACTTTAATTAATAAAATCAAAGGTCACTTTGTTAAATTGCTTGACTTTTTCATTTAATGCCATTTTTGTAAGGCAGCATTTACAGTATCATTTGCGTCAAGGGCATCTGAGACTGTTGTCTGTTGATAACATCGACTTATTTATTAAATCACTTGTGGAATTTTTATGACTTACGCAAATTTGTATAACTTCCGCTCAATCCATCGCTCCTCTCTCCATTCGTATTGTCTACCATTTACAAGGCTGGGCGCACCCACAAGCAGGTAAACATTGGCACCATGGCGAATGCAGAAGAAGTCTGTGAGTTCATAAAAGAGAAACCTACTTCATGTCTAAATTTAGTTCAAAATTCCATGACATCCCATGAAGTGATACAGTTCCACGTCGACTAAAGATTTAAGTGAAAATTAGATAAAAGATTACAGATTAAAGTAAAAATTCCAATCTATTTATAACAAATGCACTTTTATCAACTTTTAATTCACATGACAATTTATCAACCCCATTTTAATCAAATAATTTTTATAACTTACACCCCTCATATGAGACAGTCCTAGACTAGGGATCTTAATGAGAAGTTGCCGCATATGCATGCCACATCCATGTAAATATGTTCCGGCTCATAACCGGCTATATTTAGACTAATCCATGGCCCATTCATTTGAATACAAGAAATAAATACCTTGAAATAAATAAATGTGGAATGTTGGTAACACTGAATACTTTACTGGTACTGGTTTCACGGTACTATTGTGAAATGACAATGCTCATCGGAAAATAAACTTTTTCTAGATTAGCTGGTATGAATATTCTGTCATTAACTATGATGGATGGTTAGATCCTTTCCAATGTACTGATTTTCTAGACTTGAGGAGGAATGCAGCCGAAAGCAAGATGTTTCAACAGTCCAAAAGAGGCCATAACTCTTACTCTCTTAAATGGAATTAATGTCCTTTTTTAGAAACCTCTATCTCCTCATCTTACCTTGATTTGAGGAAAAGCCATTAACGGTGTCCTCTTTCGACTCCCTGGTGCATTATGGCTAAAACTGATTCTTTTACAAGTCTGTCTTAAAAAAGAAAAAAACACATTTTTACTACATGATGGAAACTACAGGGTGGCGTAGATGTAGACAAATGCAACATTTTGTTTGCAATTTTCTACAGGGGGTATTGTAAATTCCATTTTAATAACAACAGTACACACTCGCCGTCATTACCCTCACAATATACAGTGTTCAGGAGCCTTTTCCCCAGGCAGCCCGACACAAATTGGCAATTTCTCAACACAAATGACTCTCCCTTCCCTTCTTGTGTTCGTCTTTCAATACCTTTTTTTTTTACTCTGCTCCTCCTCCTACTGTTTTACCATTTCAAATAATGAAAGAGTCAAATGGGGTGGGTTTTCTCTTAGACACGTCATCTTGTACTCTGTGTAGTTGTACTATCATACTCCTTTGCTGTTGTCAGTAAGGTGGATGTAGAAGGTGGTTGGTAGAAGGGAAGAGGGGCTGTTTGGGGCCATTCAAAGCCAGAAGTCTGTAGTTGGGTCAGTTGTATCCACTTCAGAGCTAAAAGCCATTCCATGGCATCTGTTTGGATGCAATGGAACTAAGTCTATTGAACAACAAATACATATATGAAGGATGTGCTAGGTAAAATAATTGATGCACACAACATTGAGAGATCAGTTCATCATATGCGCAGCCATGTAACTGGGACTTCAGGTTCATTTATCTCGCTAAACTTGAGCCAGATAAATCTTACCTGGAATTCTGACGTCATTCCTTTGCACTTTTCCGAGAATTACGTTGGATTCTTGTTAGATCTGACTTCAATCAAATGCAGGACAAGAGGATTAATCTGCTAATTTATCTCGAACACCTGTCTGTCTTTTAATTCCCTTTAGTCATAATGCTGTAACTGATTAAAGCACCTGGGAAAAAGCACCTGGCGTTTTAAGTGAATTTGCCTTGTTAAACCATATTTACAAATTCTTCCCCAAAGTCTCATTCTAATCTACTGTACATCTCAAACAGAAAATATAGATTTGTTAGTAGTATGCGTAATTTCATTTAGTTGTGCTTGCTATTTCTTTCAGTATTCCAATCTAATATTAACACAGTTCTTTAAATAAATACATGTTTCTGCAGTCTCTAGTTCTGACCAACTGTTTTTATTTTTTATATATAAAATCGGAAAACAACATATTGTCCTAAGTTGTATGAAGCCCATGCCTTCGGACCCGCCTCACTGCACAGCGCTGTTCTCTTCCTCCATTCGCCTATTAGAAGTTGGTTCACTGCCCACCTGTCTGAACCCAGCTGGCCAGACTGCAGCACCACACAAAGCTCTGCCAGATTGCTTGAGGTGTGATCCTGTTGTGTAGCCTGTCTGACTTCTGGCATTGCCACGACAATGAGGCAGAACTGCCCACTCACCACAAAAGCTTCTCGGGGAAATGGTTGATAGCTTGCCATGAGAAATACATGAGAAATGACAGTTACAGCCAACAACAAACTACAGTATGTTTTCAGACTGAATTGCCTTTTACTGCGCGCTGTCTAAAAATATACGGGTATATATTTCTCTGCATCAGTGATCATTATTCTGAAAGGGGCTGTAAGCATCTTTGGGCAAGATTACCCCTACCTGCTCCTTTAAAAATCATACTGTAAGTCTTTGGATAAAGGCCACTGCTAAATGACCTAATTGTGTAGTAAATTTTAATTGTGTTTTTGTGTCTCAGTTGGGTTTTGACAGCAGCTTGCGAATCATTTACAGACAACCTCTCGCCTGTTTGCCATCAGCTCTGTACATTGTAAACAAACCAACATTTCAGTCCACAGCTGAGTGGGATATTTATTTTCAGTAACCATTTCATAATCGCAGCAGTGATATTGTGTATTATTGTGTCATTGAAATCGCAACTAAGATAAAATCCAAAACATCTGTCACATGTCCGTGAAACAGCATGTAATCAAAGCCATAGCTGGGTCAGTTGAACGCTGTTGTATATCTCTCCTCATTTCTTGTCAAAGGGCATCTTCTGAGGCCATTTAGATGCCTTAATACTCCAGGTTTGTCTCCTGAACATTTTGGGACCCGACTTCAGACATTTTAATAAGGTGCTTATGGCTTTCTCTCCCTCTTGTTATGAATCTTTCATGGGGCATTGAAATTCTACAGCCCTGCAACGGGCCTTGGGCTCAGGAGAACACTTGGTGCACGCCACACATTGCTACTAATTATCCATTTGGGAAAGACTGTTGAAAAATGTCAGCTGGAAAAGAAATATATGACGTGTGCATGCACAGTGATAAACACATAGACTATAGTGTAATTTACATTTTGAAGTCTCACTTAAATATGAAACTTTTTGTTTTGTTTATTCACATTGGATTATTCAGTTAAACATTAACACACATTTGTAGGTGGAAAAACATGAAGCAGCCAAAGAAATTATAATTAACTTACTTATTTTATATATAACTACTCCTTAGGCTGTTTTTGCGTAAAATGGTCATACGAAATAAGATTTCATAGCTTTCTGAAAAACAATTTCGAAAATGTGTTGTCTTAACCTAAATATGTTGTCCGATGATTTATGTAACATTTATGTAAGCTTACTGTAACCAACTGTGATTGTGACTGTTGTTTTGGAGGGACCAGTGCTTTGCTGACAAGGCTTCATCTGACCATTGGGGACTTTGCAAAAGCCGACATTTCCTGCACTGACCCTCAATGTGTTTTTAAGTAGGCAGGAAATGGTTCTGCTCCGGTGCTGGTCGGATTTTAGAGGAAGGAGAGGGGGCGGGCTGTGGGGCATGGGAGGTGTGGGTTGGCTGATTTCGTGTTTCCTGTGAGGTCCCTGTGGCACTGGGTGGTGACACGGCTGCTTGTTAACGCAGCATTGTCTCGGGGGTGCCACGCCGGGGCGTCGGGGTGATTTATTACCCACGATCCACCCAAGCCTCCTCAGATTAAACGTACACCTCGCTTGTGGCACCAAACATAACAATCGCATTACAAAATGCGTCAGTGACGGAAGGGGCCGAGAGCATTTCAAGGCATGCCTCATGTATATTTATGAGACTCTCTTTTTGTGGTGTGAAATTAACTTTTTTTTTTGTCCACTTTTCAGAGAGGCAAGATTTATGCAGGTTTCACTGATGGTTCTCGAAGAGTAACATCACTCTTCTGTGAGGGTGGGAGTTTAGAAATTCCAAAGTGAAAGCACCTATAGCGAGATTATGTATCCTAGATGCAAAAATGATTAATCGAGTGCCTATAACCTAAACACCTCTTTAGTATGAGAGAGTGAGCAAGACGACGGTAGAAATGATTCATTCACTGACTAAATGCAGAGTCATGTATTAAAAAATACTGATGCTGACTGCGCTTGTTAGGAATGCTGGTCCACTGACTACTAGTAAGAGTTTTTCAATCATACATGGCAATTAAACTGAGCATTAAAGACTTAATCATGTTTGAATAAATCTTGACATCTATTGTAAGCTTTTTGAGTTTTTCACCAGCACATAATAATAATTACACTACATGATTACCCTGGACTGCCCTTCGACTAGCACGACTCCAACCTTCAACTTCAACAATCTTAAATCGTGTCCAAATCAGGCTTGAAAGTAGCGTGGCCCCAGCTTTAAAGATGATACAACTGACAGTTTAGAACTATCAATTTTAGAATACCTGAAGGAAAAAGGACTGTCACAGTTCAGTAGAACTAAGCAATCCTTCCTTCCAATTGGCTGCCATCAAAACCCTATCAATGTTGGCAGAAACAGCATGCTTCAATACACTAGATACATTTTTCAATAAAATGTATTTTTATAATTGTAAGAGCTCAGTTTCTTCATGGTTTCATTAGCAAAATGCAACCAGTTGACCACTGGTCTGTTTGATTTAGGTGCACCCGTGAGCAAGTGTTTATAATAAATCTTGTATTTTCATTGCTTACTAAAAGTGCTTACATAAACGTACATGGATATGGACGTACACCAGATGGTCCACAGACATTTGCCTTTACACAAAAAAGGACTGCTGTGTGGACTACCTACCTCTCAGGGTCCTTTACTACGTAATTTATGTCCACATGGACATTAGTCGTTCGGAAATTGCAGATTGGTTCCAGTACTTCTATCCAAGCTCAATGTTAGCTTTTACTGGTTAGCGAAGGTTAGCGCACCCTGTAATTCTGAATGTATTACCATAATTGTGACAACATATTCACTATTCACTATTACAAGGCTGCGAGAAGTTACTCTCACATGTCCTGTTTGTGCATTCCGATTGTGCATTGTGTTGTCAACACTTGATACTGGCTTTTATTTTTTTCTTCCCGTCTAAGTCATAGTAATAAATGTGTTTTCAGCAAGGCACTGTTAAAGTCTATATAAAGTCTTTATATCTGAAAGATGAGGACCCTTACTGCAGTAAGCAGGAGATCTACTGTACAGTAATTACTTTCTTACAAAAATTGTTCCAGGACCACTGTTTCTCATCTAGGCTGATGTCTTGTTAACTAGACCAGATTATTTTCAAACAAATTTAGTTACAAAAATTGTTTTGTCTATTACCATAGAAATGGTCATTTTTCACTTCCCCTTTTTTTCCATTCCCATAAACACAATATGCTTTTATTTATGGTTGATGTGACATTGGAATGAGAAAAAGAAATACAAATATGAACAAGCCATTTTTTTTTTTTTTTTTTTTCATATTTTAGAGCATAATATGACCAGAACCAGTTTTATTACATTTATCTGTGTTGATGCATGCTAATCATCAATAAAGTTTATTAATCTGGCTACTGTCGCACGATAAAAGTGGATGGCTTGTTGTGTATGACCTGTATCTGTATTAACAGTTATATGACCGGTCAATCCATGATTCATTTTAATCTCTGGCTGCATTCGGTTATTGATCTGATTTTCCCAACAGCTAGCCAATTAACGAGCCAAATAATGGTCAATGTTTAGTCAGACAGTGTCTGTGTCTGCGTTTTGTGCCCCCTGGAAACAATATACTAATGCATGCACTCTTTGAATGGCAGCGTTGGGCTGGTTCGCTGTTTTGTGCACCCATCACACCCAAGTGTGACCCATCTCGTCTCACGCTTTGACCCCTCCACTGCAACACCAGTGCTTCAAAAACACAAGGTTGAACATAACCTCCAGCATGTGTGTGTATGTGTGTGTGTTTGTAGCCATGACAAATACGAGACACATAGCGTATTGGTTCGGGATGTGGTTTTGATTTTGTTTAATTGAGCTTGTTGGTAGGGTACAAGGCTTTTACATTTGGTTCAAAAACAGTTCTCTGTCACTATTTGACAATCTAACAAACCGGTATGTATAGCCAGAATCTTAAAGTCATAAAGTTAATAGCATCTGGAAGGTTAGAATAATATTATGCTGACATTTCCTATTCTATTGCTTTGTTTTTTTACATTTGCTCAGAATTCCCTTGATACTAGTAATATTTCTGAGTTATTCTGTAAACTACTGTAAGAAATCGACAGTGGATGACAAATGTTTACTAAATCCTGAAAATGGAGGATATTTTTCTTTCTTTCACTACATTGAAGATCCCAGAGAGCCCAGCCAGACTGGCATTATAAAAGAGGGACTGCGTTTCAAATAACATCTGAAACATTGAAATGTAGACAGGCTTCAATCTGCATACATCGTTTTTTCCCCCAATAAAAGTCTTGAGAGAATGATTACCTCCACCATCAATATTGCTGATTCTAGTCCTCATAATCTTGTTTTGTGCTTGTTTCTTATTATTATCCACGAGAGCCCCTGCATAGATTAGATGCATTTGTCTTTCAGGTGGGAATTCGAAAAAGCAATTTTGTCACACTACTAAGCTACACAAAATGTTTGACTTGAGTAGTGGTGAATGTAGTAAACCTCTAAAATACAATTAAATCATTTAGCAGACGCTTTTATCCAAAGTGACTTACAATTACATGGTGCAGATAGGGGTTAGGCATCTTGCTCATGGATGCATACAGGTAGGCTACCTCTGGGGATTGAACCCATGACCTTCCGGCTGGGAGTCCAACACCTAGACCACTAGACTAGATTATTTTACAATATCTATTCAGTATAGTACAACATTAGATATGATTGCATTTAAGAGGTTTGTGTTGTTTTCTTTGAGTCATTTACAAAATGTAACTTGATTAATTTATAACTTTAAAGGCACATTTAGAAAGATATACAGTAGATTGGTAGATAAGCAAGGGTGTGTATTGGTACTGGCTTTTCAACACTTGTCTTTGTTATTTAACATTTTTAAAGCACCAAACTTTAATCCCTTTGTTTTTCAAATTTAAAACACTTTATCCATAGCTTGTCAAACAGGGTCAAAGATACACTTCTATATATGTGTTGGGAATTGCCCTTGTGGTTTAAACCAACATTACAAAAAAGTTTTTTTCAATATGTTTTAAATGTTTTACACGTGTTACTCGTATGCCTTTCTAATCTTGATCAGTAAACCTGCATTGCCTGGTGTCACTCCAGTTTAATTACCTTTTTTTGTCTTTTTTTGCTTTAGCGTCTTTTCTGCCTGTTTGTGTTTCAGATGATGAAGTTTGCCTGGGATAACTACAAGCACTACGCCTGGGGGAAAAATGAGCTACGGCCGTTGACAAGGAATGGACATGTTGGCAACATGTTTGGTGAGCGACAGGAGACTTTAAAGGCCAAAATGGTCATGTGGTATTTTTCGCAAGAGGGCTGTATTTCTAGAAAGGTTTTGGGCACGTAAAGGTCTTAGCACTAGTGCGCAAAGATATAATACAGATTTAAAATGTCAACATTGCACATTCATAGCATTGGGATTGAGGTATTAATTTATCGATCCATCAATAAATCACAATTTCAGAAAATATAATTTGCTATTTTTGAGATAATAGACCCAAGTATACCCACCTGTTTGTGTCTTACAGTAGCTAACATAAACTTGTCACCTGAATTGACCTTCCCTGTCCATCACATGGTAAACCTTGCAATAGACCACTGGCACATACTGTACAGTCTGTATTTGGTGCCATAAACAAGCGGGGTCCGCATGGTCCTTGCAATTAAGTATTAGTGAGACAGCAGGCTGAGCGAATGGGAAATCCCACAATAAAGCTTTTAATAAAAGGCGGATCAACTCTTATTAATGAGAGCCTGACAGGGAATGTCTGCCACATCTGCCTTACTCATCAAGAACATCTTCAGGGACTCTGGGTTATTGGGTACACAATGCAGGAGCTCTCAAAGATATTTGATCTCACTGCATTGTTTAATGTCTACCATATAGCGGTGTGGTAGTCCTAATGGGTTCTTGATTTGGAACTGAGAGATCTTCTGAAGTGCTCTTCTTAAATCAAATGTTAGTGTCACATTCCAAATACTGCCAAAAAGCATAAATCATCTAAAAATAGCTTGGGAAAATAAGTTAGAAATAGTAATCTCTCTTTTCCCAGAGACAGAGATACACTTTACTTTTAAGGAAAAAGGTATGTTAAACCAGACACTCAAAAAGGAGAAGATAACCAATGTTTCGCACGTGCTTTCCCCTCCACATTTACATTTCAGAACGGTAATACAATTTTCAAATCCTCCTAATTACCGAAATTGCTATCTTTATCTGTGAAGAAGAGCAACATTGTTGATTGATTTAGTCTCTCTAAATATATAAATATATATTCACATCAACTCAGTGACAAAATAAAAAAAATTGCTTAAAACTAACTTATTTTTTGGCTTATATTATATATTATATAAAACTTATATTTTAGTGAAATACATTGTTTATCCCAATATTGTTAATACACACATAAAAGCATATTTCATTCCGAGAGAGAGAGAGAGACAGAGAGAGAGAGAGAGAGAGAGATGCTGGCCACTAACTGTAACTCTGCAAAGCATGTCGGAGGAAGTCAGGTATGAAATTGTATGTTGTATTCTTTAATTCAATCCCAAGTGTAAACAGAGACCAGGCAAGATTGGATCCGCAGTTAACCTACTGCTGAAGCATGTGCCGAGAGTCACCGGAACATTCCTTGTGCTTCACACTCAAGCAAACAGCAGAATGAGTGAGAGGCGGATCCTCTTTTCTTTACCAACCCCTTTTCCAATTTATATTGCTTTTTCATTGTATTGTAATCCTCCAATTTTAGCATCTGCTAAATGCTGTAAATGTAAATGTAAATCTAAATGTAAATATTTATGATGCTTATGTACTTAACATAGGTGGCTATAAAGAGCAGATTTCCTTTTTCCTTTTGCTTTGATTTGTCGTTCATTGTTTACAGGTTAACTTGAAGAAATAGAGTGTGGAATCGCTTATCATTACACAAGTAACTTAAATCTGCCCATTTTGACGAGAAATTGTGCTTGTACTGACTGAACGGTTTTTATTTTCTTGGACTCAGAAGCCTTTGTCATTAAAGTGGCACGGTGACAGAAATCCATTCACTCAATACCAGACAGGGACAGCTGTCCTTATCACTAAGGTAATTGGCCAACACGTAATTGGCCAGTATAACACAGTTTGAGGTGTAGAGGTTGAATGTTATTCATCTGTCAAATGGTTGAATAGATCGTTCAAGTTGTATTCATAATGGCTAATGACTTAATTACCATGGCTATATTGAATATCATAATCTCTACAATAGTGCATTATGATTTTTACAGACTAGAGGACTGGCCTAGGTGCTTAGATTAGTCTAAATCTTGAATCTATGGGATGCTGTCAAAAAACGTATTACATTGAGTACTCTTATATCTTGTTTACCTAGTATTTCTCTGTACTTTTTGTCACATTCCCTACCACCCACCGGATTTCCTCTGTTATGTTTTTGCCATATTTCCTGAAAAGTTTAATATCCCCTTTGAAGTTCTTGGCCCATGAGCTGTGCCATCACGGATGGGTTCAGACGGACAGAGTTGACGGACAGGGGGGTCAGCGGTGGCGAGGGGGGGATTCATATCCTTCTGGATGCAAAGAGGACTCAGACAGATAGCCCGTGCTAAGGAAGAGCTGATTTTAGGAGTGTCAAATGCCAGAATGACATTATTTCACAGTTGGATTGAGGAGAGTGAGAATGTGAATCAACATAATTTGGGGGATGTTTGTTAACTGGGTAAGCCTTTCCTGCAGCCTTTAAAATGTCGAAAATGCCTTATGTGAATGTATGTCTTACAGAGCACACTTGCCCTAGATATTAGGATGAGGAGCTTTAACTCAAAATATCAG
The DNA here is from genome assembly GCA_025447815.1 of Percopsis transmontana. Classification (NCBI taxonomy): domain Eukaryota; kingdom Metazoa; phylum Chordata; class Actinopteri; order Percopsiformes; family Percopsidae; genus Percopsis; species Percopsis transmontana. The sequence continues at coordinate 20,480 of JAOEHI010039733.1, forward strand.
TCGAGATGTAGAAATCTTTGCCACATCTTTGAGCAGGCCAGATTGGAATGCTTACATGTCCCCGGGTTTAAATAATGATGTAATCAGAACAGGGAAATATCTGAAGGAGGAAAGATATGCCAAGTGGAAATCCTACAGTACACTTGCAAGTACTGGGCTGCCAAGCCAAGATTCTTGAAGAACACATTAAGCCAAAGAACAACTCCAAGATAAGCAAAGCTAAGGTTAGCAAAAGTAGGGATGTACAGTACGTATATATTTGATTTTTTCATATTTTCTGCAATACCATTACTATACTGGCCAGGGTAATTATAAATATAAAGGCTGGTGAGGCTTTTTATATTTGTCGTTATTTATCCTTCTTTTATGCGTTCTGATTTTCTCTTTGTAAGTTGCAAGTCAGGTTGGACAAATAGATTGTTACCATATCGGTTAAAACCAGAACCCTATTAACAAAGCTTATTTTCATCTAAAAAGGAAGGTAACAACTCAGGAACACTAAAAGGACAGGAAGGGAATGTTTTTCTTCTAGTCTCTGTTGCTGATTTGGGTAATGGGTACAAATAGTGCACCTCAAGTCAACACTTTTCCCCCAATGTGTCATTGGAAACCACCAATGTATTTCCACCAATTTTGCTTGGCAAGAAGCGGTGGCGCATGATTCATGGGACTCGTATGCAAGCGTCTTATAATAAACAGGGTTAGGCAGACCACTGGAGTGATTGGTGCAAAAGCACTTTCTCTGAGCAGCACACAAACAAAAGGCTGCTCGAGTTCCTTGAATGGTCAAAGAACCAAAATAAATCCTCTCTTTGTTCTGTAGTGTTTTCATCACACTTATTAGATGAATTTGACATCTTTCGACTACCTAATCAGAGCACCACCCAGGGTTATCTTTCTGGGAGATGAATTATGAATTATGAATAATTCATATGAATATTTAATATTTCATACTCTGAGCAATATTTGTGATAAATCAATAATCTGAAGTTATGAATTCTTGTCAACTAGGATTGACCATGTTCTGTGAGACGACGAGCAGAGTCGTACTTTAAATACCAACGTGAATTTACTACATAAAATCAGTGAGGATTACATAAAGTCAACAATAAGATTATATCGGCATATGAATAACACAACTTTACGTATCCCACAAACCAATATCTGCATTTCAATAACAACAATATTTAGAGAATAACAGGAATAGGAATTGTAAAACCTGATCAATCGAGCAGACTCGATCTAGCTAACCTGGTACTAGGCTAAACCTACGTTATGGCCTATGGACAGGGAAGAGAGAGACGGCTTCGGGACATGGCATCGAAAGAGTGGCATAACATACAAACCCATCAAACTGATCACAGTGTCACAAGTTTTCCCCAAAACAACTGTAAATGCGCCGTACCTTTATGAGAACAGCATCTTTCAATGTCTATGTCTTTTGCCAGCTCGGATTTAATAGCCAACAGGGAAAATGCAGACAGCTATGACTTTTTGGGCGAGCACGACAAAATAATCAATAATTGTCCGGAGCTCATTCTTCACTCTTTTTAGATGAGTGAAAGATCTTTCACCTTCGGAGTTGGTAACTGGCAGGGTTAAGAATAACCTGAGAGAGATTGCTTTTTTTTTTTTTTTACTTTTGCTTAGAGCATAACCTCTCAACTTCTGATACTTGACGTTGGCTGGATTTGTCTCTGATTGGCTAGTAGGGGGCATGTTCAACTCATTAAAAACAAAATATA
>JAOEHI010039754.1:0-22222 GCA_025447815.1 Percopsis transmontana
AGAGACGCTTCTCTGTTACCATTTTTCCCTTTGTTAATTTACTACCCACCCTGTGAATAAACAGGTCGTGTTGATACCAACTCTCTGCCTACCCGGGTCTGCTTTTGGGTTCACATTCCCCGCTACTCACAACACACACAGTCCAACAATGGGTCGTGAGAGGGGTGTATCTGAAGCAAATGGGTTATTGTCTCGATCAATCAACTAACTGAGATTTTTCTGAAACACCACTAAGTCAGGCTTTATGGCAAGCTAGCATCCTGTCTCGTTTTTAATTTCATGACCTTGAAATTATTAGCATGGCACCGTATCACACCATAATTGAAAACCTGGGGTCTTAAATGAATCAGATTTACTACGAACATACAGGAAATGACTATCCATCTATGAATATAACTGGCCTGTCTCTGTACCACATGGTCCACAGATTGATATTCTGTCAGCCTCCATCACAATAATAGCATCAGAAGAACATGATTATGAAAACGTGAAATGTTTGTAAGACTGATGGACAACTACCAAAAATGGTAGCATAAAACTACAGCAACAGTCAAATCACATTAATTTAATTAAAAATGTCGACATCCTCATGAAAAAAACACAATTTTATTTACTGATACACAGAAAGTATGCATCCTACCCTTGTCACAGGGAGGAAGAGAGCAGCTAAAAATATCCAGTGAAGTAGAACGTCCTCCAGCACTGGCTCACAAAGATGAACTCTTTTCTATGCATCTAAAGTGAGAATAAGAATGTGATGACATATCATATGAACAATTTGTACAGTGAGTCAATTATATCACTGGCTCAGGGAATTACATTACATTAAAGATCTTAATGGTTTATTGTCCAACTAATTAAGATTAATTTGATAAATTACACCATAGTGCTCACTTGTTGTGAAGTCAATATAATAATATATTAGTCAATATATCTTGCAGCACAGCATTCTTTAATATACTGCATACCCTACTGGTCTCATCTGACATAATGAAGATAATTGTGGGAGGCAGAACCAGGAGGAGAGCTCCACCAAACAGCTGCTAACAGTGAACCAGGAAGCATGTCTGTCACTTAGTCAGTTGGTTACTCATTCACTCAGCCTGTAAGCGTTATTCTCTAACACTGTTAATCTCGGTTTTACAGAAACATGTACTCTCTCTAGCAACACTGAAGTGATACGCTGGAGTAGTAATACTGTAAGCCTTTTTAAACCAAAAATTATTGGGGGTTTATCAACTGGTCAACATTATTACCTTTTAGTTTTATCCTAAAACAAACAAGCAAGACGATCAAATCTAGTTTATCCAGCAAATCTTCTTTTTAAAATATTAGCATTATTCACAATATAAATAATGACAAGATTTCATTATCTAAATCTTAGATAATTATAATAATTATAATCAAATCTTCAAACAAAATATGCTCGATAAGAATCTACACTATATTCGTGGGACTGTTTAATTCTTTTTCTTTTTCCTGACAATTCCCTGCCAGCACAACCTACAAAATGGCGTGTTCTGCCCACAAACACCACCACCGTTATTAAACCTCGCTTATTAAACCAAGCGCACTACACCACCTCTGGAATCAGCACTATACAGAGCATGGTCTCTTAATGGACAGTGTGGGGGTAATGAGGAAGCTGCTAAAGACCGCAGCGGCTAACACAGAATGTGCACATGTAAGCCATGGCAGCTGGCAGAATGAGTCAGCATGGTGCAGAGAAGCAGCTCACAACTTCAGCACCAAACTCTGATGGAGGTCTACTATGAGAAATATAGCCACAAGTGCATGTTCTTGCGTTATCCAAGTTTTCCATGGAACCTAACAGTCAAATACTGAATAATAGTAATGTTTCAGCTATTGCACCAAACCACACAGAATATAATTAACAAATAACAATTACTATTATCGAATTCTGCAATATTAGATTCATGGAGTGCTGTTCCAGGCATTGTCAGGCTTGTTCTGGAAACTAATAGGGAAACAAATGTATGCTAAATGAACTTCAGTGGCATGTCTATGGAATCAGATTTGTGCAAATATAATCAAACAAAATGTCACGTTCGGGGGTGTATCCTGCCTCAACTTCTCTCCCCCGTCCTGTGGTAAATGCCGGTGTGCGGCGTATGGACTCTTGGGCTACAGACTCTTGGGCTACAGACTCTTGGGCTACAGACTCTTGGGCTACAGACTCTTGGGCTACAGACAAGGAAATGTCTCCTGTTCCTGTGGCTCACCGGCCCCGCTCGCCAGTGGGCGATGTGCTCCGCGGGGACCTGCCAGTTCGGTCGCGTCCAGTTCGGTCGTGTCCCTGCCAGTGGTGGGTAGGACAGATATGTGGGGAGACCCCGCGGCGTCCACCCGCCAATCCATCAACAAGCACGACCTGGACCACGACCTGCAACTCTCCGATCTCCAAGAGCCACTTGAGGAGCCGTGCCAGGCCGCCAGGAGGGGATCCACAGAAAGGGCGCGGGGGTCGGAGAAGGCGAGCCCGCCGGCTGACGCCCCGGGTGTCGGGCTGCTTAGAGATATGCTGGGTGCGCCGGCCGATGCCCCGGGGGCCCAGTCGTACCGCGGAGGCCCCGCTGGTCCACGCCCAAGGCTCTTCGAGGAACTATATGCGCCTTATCTGACTGACAACTCAGTGCCCATCTATTTATTTTTCAAATTTCAAAGGCCACAGCCTTCAGTTCCGTTAACTTACACAGTGGAATACCTTACACGCACCGTGAACTAGGGCTGGGTTTTGGCACGGCAATTCGAATCAATACGATTCGATTCTGATTCGCTATCGATCCGATAGGAATGAGATATCAAATACTATATAGCAGCTTTCCATATTTGGAGAGACGTTTAAAAAGCTGGAAACGGCAGATTAGAGTGGATGGAAGGCCAAAACCAAGAGATAACGATGCTTTTTCAAATGAAACTGTGTTACTGTGGACGGGGCGCTAACCCTCACTAGTATGAATGCAATTATGCAATTATGCACCGACAGGTATTAATCTATTAATTAATACTACGCAGTAAAATAACGTGTTTCCCTGCAGGACACGAGAAGACACACACATTGCGGGAGAGGGCGGTAATGGCCAGAAATCCAGCGGGAGTGGGATTAAGCAAACAGTCCCGCGCAGGGCTCTGGATCGATTCATACATTTTACAGATCGTTATCGACTGGATGAATTTTAAAAAAAAACGATTAATCGATTAAACAATATTTTTGCACACCCCGACAATGAACAGACCGGCAAAAGGTTTGCCACCAGGACGTCATCTTAGCTACAGTAGCACAATGTACAGCACGACCCTATATTATTATTACAGTTTTAATGACATGTTCACAGCATCGGCTAAAATCGCAAGTACAGCTTACAGGCAATATTGTGTTCAAGACAAATATTATTTATTGTTTTTATTGTTGATACTGATTCAACCCCCCACAAAAAAACAAACACTAATTCAGTACACAAACAGATTACAGGAGACAAATAGAATATATTTCATTCACATAAGCTAAATATTCAACATGGATCACCCTGCAGTGGCCTGCAAGCATCAGTGTTAGACGCCACGCTCCCTGCTCCAGCCCCTACATAAATCCTGCCAGCAGTGGCACGTCCTGTAAATCAGGTGACTGCAATCTCCTGTCCGTGCTGTCTCTCCGACACTGAGGTTCTCTCATACTTCAGATAGCCTGCGTGGCGGACTGGCAACTATCACCAGCATGCTAATTACAGTATCTAGAGCAGTGGAACGAAACATGCACTGGCTGCACTCCACACAGTAATGTACCCAGGGATTCTGAGTGTTACATCCTCAGAACTCAATATGGCTGGTTCTTTAACAACGTTTGGAAGAGAGCACTGCATATGAACGCCAAACTGCATTTTGCTACAAGGTTTTTACAAGCATACAGCAGTTAAATGCTTGAAATGTGGCTTGGCATTTTTAGACGTACGGTCGGTAATCTTTTAATCCCAACCTTACAATTTATCAAATTATTTCATGAAACATGAACACGCTTGTGGAAGGTGAACGAAACCTTTGCATTGTTAGATGAAACAAGGAGGAAACAAGGTTTCAAGGAGAGGTCATGTTGTTCTTGGCCCATTGTTTCAAAATCAGTGACCCTGCCCACAGTGGCCATGGCCGCTGCTATGCCCACCTTGTCCTGGACAGCAACAGCAGCGGAGGCCACAAGCTCGGAATCTGCCCCCGAGTCGATAACTGCCAGCGCTTTCAGGATCATCTCCATTCACAAAACGCTTTGCTGTTCTTTAACATCTTGAAAAAAGCTCTACAATGCACAAGGCCAGCGAGAGTTTCTAAAGTGTACAATGCTGCCTAATCTGTGCACAAAACATCATACAGTACATCCCCAGTTACATTCAGAAGGCCTTTAAGTTATACTGTCTCAAGTGTATAAAGTATAAACGTCCATTTTAAAAAAACGTTGAGAGTTGACTGGAATTCACTTGGATGGATTATGTCTAAAAAAGGCAAAACTGTCACTATGGTTGTTCTGCTTGAATGAAGGTGCTGTGGAGAAACGCAGAACATAACATTTTATTTCAGAGCTCTACACCGTGTGGGAACTGTCCACCGTTGAGCATATCTAGATTTTTGTCAAGACTGTAGTCATTTATCAAGTTACAACCCAAGGCTATTGGTTCATTGAACCTAGAACGTGTTACATGTCATCAATGCCACGGCAAAATGCCAGATAGGACTGAGCTTGCAGTATTTTGCAGCTATAAGGCAGCAGCACAATATCTGCTAACAAGACTCTTTTTCATATGCTGTACTCATATAACTTTGTCCAAGTACTACAATCCCTCTCTGAATGATTCATGATTGGTCAACCAACATTGAGAACAATAAAAAGCAAATTGCAGGAGGCCTCAGCAAACGAGAAGCTATATTATTGAGTGAACTTGGCAATACCTCCCCAACCCAGTGTTATTGTGTACATTCATCCAGCTTTGTTATTCAATCCGTGAGAGCTAAAAGAATTACAGAATAATATGTTTAAACTGGCTGGAAAGATGTATACAACAATTTTCCCTCAGATAATATACACTCAGATAAAATGCACTGAGCAGGAGGCCTGCAAGCAACTCATGAGCTCTTTGTACATTTGTAATTTGTAATTTGTAATTTGTAATTTGACAATGTGCTGCAGATCTACTGTATACTGGATGGAAAGAATATGCAGAATTATTGACTAATATTTGTATTCCCCAATGAGAGAGAAAGCATTATATTGAAGAGAGAAAGCTATAAAAACATGCATTTCTATAGGGCCTGGCCATACCTGATGTTTTTATGTTGTTGAAAACAATAATAAAAAATTTTTATATATAAAAATAAAAAATAAATAAAATAAAAAACAAGATTCAGAACTCCTCCAGGAGACCTTCTATAAACACAGTGTTTCTGCAAAGAAGTGCGAGAGCAGACAAATATGGTGGAATCTAGATCACCTAAACTTGGTCTGGTAATCCATTAAACCCATCTAAGACTGTACCACATTGCCTTCCTACAAACACATAATTTTCTTTAGATGTATTTTTAATAAATATAAAATGTAAATCCCTAAAGATTAATTTCATATACATAATCTTCTTGCTGGATCTGCACCCTTAAACCATTCCAAGTGTTTTTAATTATGACAAAAACAAACATATTTAGCTTAAATCTGGTCTACACACACACACACACACACACACACACACACACACACACACACACACACAGTATGGAGATCCCTGCATGTTGTCAATCACAGGGTTAGCTATGCAGCTTATATTCCTCTCTGACTCCAGACTCTGCAGGCCACCGGGCCAGTGCCACTGGGTTAGAGGTGTGAGGACACTCCGTGGCCAGGTGCCGTGTGCTTGAACCTGCATGCCTAATAGAAGCGCCACAGGATTAGGAGTGAAGCTCAGAAGACATACTGCCACACTTAGTTAAGGAAGCGCGGGCTCGTTATTTCGTGCTCCACATCTGCAGGTTGCCATGGCAACTCTGGTTTTGGGCAACTCACACATCAGGTGGCTTCTGTCAGCTTTTCTTTAAGTACGTTTTCTCCTCTTAAATATCAAACATAAATAGAACTACAGTACCTGTTTTTGGAGTGAATGTGTATCCACAAAGTATCGGGATGTATAATGACAGGTTCATCTCGTAGTGCAATTACATTGTGTAGACATAACAGCACAATTTGCAATTTACTGTATCTGTAGTATGTGGGGACTGGTAGATTTAAAAAATAAAAAGCTCTCTGAGAAACAGAATATGAGGAGGTTGCCTTAGGCTGGTCCCCAGTAGCTCCTCTAGAGTCTATGTGAGAGCTTCTTGGTCTCAAAGCGAAGGCCGGAGGAAACAGAGGCACTCCAGTACCCCTCCCTTTAACCTGATTACTGTAGTGAGCTTAGAAAACGTTGAATGAACAGCAACAAATATACAGGCAGACAAACAGGCTGAGTCAGTCACGCATTACTCCCTCGCTAACTTTCCCCAGCAGATATAGACCATCACTATTCGTTACCTATAGGGCATACTACCTGTGATGGACTAGCACCCTGTCCAGGGTTTTGTGCTTGCATGGTCATGATTATTTTTTATCATTTTCACGTCTACCTATTGTAAAATAATAGCTTTTATTTACTGTTAATACACAGATCAGGCATAACATTATGACCACCTGCCTAATATTGTGTAGGTCACCCCTTTTGCTGCCAAAACAGCCCTGACCCGTCGGGGCATGGACTCTCACTAGACCTCTGAAGGTGTGCTGTGGTATCTAGCACCAAGACGCTAGCAGCAGTTCCTGTAATGTTCCTAATGTTATGGCTGATTGGTGTATATAGTCTTCAAGTGGTTAAACTGTCAGAACACTGTGAGTATGCATTATGTATTTTGAAGACTTACTAAGAAAGGGAAAAGTGATATGTATTATAGGGACAATTTTGTAGCTCCCTGTAATCAGAGTGTCATTACATTACATTCAGTGCACCACATTTCAATAACACAGAACGTTTGAAGAATTAGTCAATTCTGTCAAACCATTTCAGTATTTTCAGTATACACAGAGTGACACTTTAAATATTATAAATATAATATAATATAATAAATATTGTGCATATAAAGATCTGCAATAATACATAACTCTTCACTAACTCTGTTCCTCTGAGACAGAGCTGTCAAAGTAAAAGGCCTTATTATGTGTAATTTTAAGCAGTAAATATGATGGCTAGCCCTGAGCCCTAAATGAGAACTTCCATGTTGGGAGGCTAAACTGATGCTGTGAGACATTATCTTTCTTCTTTGGACTTAGTCTTTGTGTCGGGACTCTCTTGTTCAGTGTTGAGCAGTCCACATCCCCTCTCCTTTATCAGTGAAGCTTACAACTTCAAAAAGTGTTTCTATGGGAGGCTGTTCCATCAATAAAGTGGAATTCTTCCCTTAAGCATAAAAAAAAGCAAAAGCATGTGACATTGCATCTTGAGGCCCATTAGGATGAAGAGATTGTTTTGTGTGAGTTCACGACCTTAACTGTGAGTGGTTACCGTATGACACTGAGGCCATTCACATAACCTCTGTCCGGCATGCAACATCGAACACGGGTTCGATCCATGTTTGAACCATCTGAACCAGAGTGGAGTCACAGGAAAACCTACATCATCGCCGTTCAAACTAAAACTAGGTCCGCACAGGTCACTGCTGAATAGCCATAGATATAGAAATATTTTTTTTATGGTTTTCCCATTTTAACGTTTGTTTAGACAGTCCTTTGCCAAAGCAGTGTTGCACACTTCTTATATGGCTGCACAAAACACAATACCACTGCAATGCACTATTGTATATTGCACAGAATGACATACTACAATGAAGCCTACATACATTTATATTTACTGGGCAGTAGTAACAATGAATAATATCATCAGATAGGCTGCATGTGGCTAGCAATTTGCTTCATTGTAACTAATGTTTTCTTCACTGTTTCACTGTTTTCTGTAACTAAATTCATTTTGCTTTACAAAAGCGCGAGACTTATTAATGCTGACACAGGCTTCTAATTAGCTAGATGGGGGCTTTCGCATGGCTCTTTAGACCTAATGACTAGAATATGGCTATTTCTGCTCTGAATAAATACAGCATTTCAACACTATATAGTACACCTACGTAGATAATAACTCAAAAATGAAAACAGGAATTGCACATTATTTACATGGAAAACCATTACCAAATTGAAGTGGTAGAAATAATGAATAACTGTAATGAACATGGAAACTACCAGGAGTAACAGATACTGGCTCGTTGAATTGTTGTTTACTAGACAGCATGCCTTAATGACCAAGACTCACTGTAGCTGTTGTTACATGAGCCAAACAGGATTTCTGAATGAAATCCATCCAACTGATGATTTCTATAAAAGTATTTGCATGAGCTAAAGGCCAAGTAATTCAGGGTAAAAGTGTGGACCATATATTTTGCCTACAGTATACAAGTCCAGTTACTGTAATGTTTATGGGTACAAATGTAATAAAACAAGGGGTGTGATGACACCAGATTGAATTGAAACACACATTGTATCCATTTGTACCCATTAAGGGCTTATTCCAGACCCCTGTAAGGGCTTTTGGGAGCATTCAACCCATGGTAAAAACATAATCTTTATGATCAAAATCAACACAATTTAAACATGAAATATCTTTGGTGCTAAAGTTTCCTTTAGCGAGCCCCATAAAATCCGCTACAGGACATGAGATAAGATATTCCTAGTTTGCTGTATATAAGGGCTATAGGTCTGACAAAAATCTGCATGCAAACATTTAGAAAACTAGAGTCAGAAAACAGTGCTGTTCAAAGCCTCACTGCTCTTGTGTGGTGCTCAGATAATAAACATCAAATAGCCACAAGAAAACAAGTAGGCTTCAGGCTGCTTAGATGGAAGGCTATGTAGCCTGGTACTATATGGTTCTGTAAAGATGATACCTGATCAATCGGTGCCAAATTTCGGTACCTGAGAGCTCATCTGTGGGTGAGAGAGTAGAGAGAAAGAGAGAAAGAGAGAAAGAGAGCGAGACTACGAGAATGAGATAACGTCCCCTCTGCATCTTGTTGACTGTTCAACACAGCAATAGTGAGCTGACTTTTTATAACTTGATGCAGACAACTATGGGATTACCATAGTGCCACAACTCTGTAAGCTTGTGTTTTGAATGTCGTGCTCGCGCATTGAGGTTCGTGGCGATTTGCAAATGCATAATTTAATTTCGCAAGCTTGATTCATAGCATGTAAAATTCCCAATGCTTGCAACATTTGTGAAAACATTTGCGACCATTTGTATTTTATCACACATGATACAAACTTGCACAGTGAAATTACACATTTGCGGATCTTCACTTGCTACTATTGGTATCATGGAAACCTAAAACATGCAAAAAGGAATATTCACAAGAACTACCAGATGCAACTGATGCAAATATTTAATGAATTCTCATTAAATATTTGCATCAGTTGCATCTGGTCAGCGACAGTTGGTCAGTTACAGTTGTGAATATTCTGCCTGACCAGACACATTTCAGGCAGATACTGTAGGATACATGCATACAAGCGATCACACAGGAAGTCAGGCAGGCAACAGACTGTGTCCTTTTCTAGTTAGACAGCCTATCTTCCTTGTAGAACTACAGAGATAGCATCACCAGACTCAACTGCAGAAAGGTGAAGGGCAGGGGACAGAATTATAGAATAGACAGACCACTTAGAGAATCCTAAATAGAAGTCCGTAATGCGAAAGATGGCGGTCATATGCACATATCCCGCCCCTCCCCCCAAAAAGCCAATTGTCTGCCGGATTGAGCCATAAATGAAGTCGGTGTCGTGAAACCTTGCGCAAGTGTAGTAAAAGTATAACCTGTGGGAAAAGCTTTTTAAACCTTAATTTACGGTAAAGTCACCTAACTTTTTTAATCAGATTTGACTAGTGAATCTGTACGTAGTTGTTATGTCCCAGTGACCATTGAAAGTGCAATTATGGCTCTCTCCCCATTGCTTTAGATAGGGGCCTGGTCTTGTTAGTCCAAAATAACTTCCTGCGGGCGTTACCAAGATGGCTGCAGAGAGGCCAGACTTGCCTATAATGACTCAAGTCCACTCTCCTTGAAAAAGGCACACTCCCCAGGACCCCAAATTTCGGTAGTAGCTCACAGTTTATGTTAGAAACATTACTCAGGAGAGTGAATGTGGTAGGGGAAGGGTAGATAACAGTTTGAGCCTAGGACCTCTGTAGGGAGAGGACTAGTAAGGAGCACTAATCAGCACGCAGGTGTGGAAGGGATATGCGCTGTATTTAAGACTGGTTTCAACCAAAAAGGAAACCTTGTGAGAGAAAGCACACAGCTGTGGCGCACCCCAGACAGAGATTTTTTAATCTGTATCTTTTATATTACATTGTCATGTGGCCTAATCTCTTTCAAGATACCCAGGGAGCATCGCAGAGAGGCAGGAAATGAAATCAATGCTGTGTCTCATCACTGGGTGTTTATTCATTAGCATGAGCGCTACAGATGTAGCAGTAAATCTGATTTGAAGGGCAATATCAAGGGAGCAGCACAGACAGGGGAATTCATAATAGCGGATGATAGGGGCGAATGTACTGTAAATGTACTGTGTTACCCCTAGGTTTACTTGAAATAGGACAAAACAAGGAGACGTATTTTCAAAATAGCAAAATATAATGACACAGTTTACTAACTGCAATGTTATGCTGTACGTAGATTTAGACATATTCTTTAAAGCTGAAAATAAGCATAAGCCGTGAAGCTGAAAATATCACGGCTTGTGTCTGAATTGCATTATTACTAAAAATATCTAGGCAGACATTTTTATCTTTGCGGATATGAATGTAACTCTAGAGAGCTAGCGTAAAAATGATAAATTCATACTTAACATTATTAGTATAGATCTGATAAAACACATGTGGGGAAACGTTACAACTATAAGACAACATCAAATGTTCTGCTTGGCTTGATAGTCATAAGAATTTATGGAGTCAATTCTTCTTTCATTCTTCTTTCAGAGCTGCAAAAGGTGGGAGGTCACTCCAGAAGGTGAGGAACCTTCTCGAATGATGCCATCTCATCTCAGCAGCTATATGGTATGGTATATAAAAGTGGCTGTACACGCTTTTGCAGATAGAAGACATTGTTGCCTAGTTCCATTGGTAAACAGATATTTCAAATTGGAGAGAGAAAGCTGGAGGGGGGGAGTGTAATTCAATTATCCTTACAGTGCTGCACCAAACTGATGTGTGCTGGAGGCAAGGATGCATCCCAGGGAAGCATATTTATTGTTGTTGGTTCGCATTTAATATGGTCTCACTGACTAGAGGATAGCGGGAGATAATCAGTGAAGTAAAGATTCTCTGCCAAATAAGTCTTTTTTGGGCGAGCTCCACTGCAACAGCTTACGATGGCTTTAAAATCTATACATTCTAATATAGGAAATAGGTTGAGCATGCTGCCATATACATACAGTGTCCAATTGGTGGCATCTAAAAAGACAAGCCAGCCACATTCACAAGAATGCCTCCAAGCCTCGACCATGTGTCGAGGATGCTGACCCGTCTCCCACCCAACTTGCCTACACAACCCCCTTTTGGAGCCAAGACCTTTTGGGTTGTCTTCACCCTCCTCCCAGTGGAGAATATATGGCTTTCGATAGCCTGCCTATGACGCTCCAGCAATTTATGGCCTCAGAGAAATCAAATCAATCTATAAATACATTGCATGTTTCCCAGTATGAGCTCTTCACAAAGACCACTAGATCACAAATAAATGACAAGGACCCTGATAGTCATTGGATAACGGCATCAATAATCCCTCATGTGGCACATTAGATTTTGCACTGGGCAGTGAGCAGCACAGGTAATAAGTTAAACACGGCAGTTACAAACTAGAGGAAATGAAAGATTACCACGGAAACCGAGGCACGCATCGGCCGCACATGAGCGCTTACAAGGCGCCGGCCCCGCGCTGGGGATGACCTTTGACCACGCGCTGGGCACACGCACCTGGCAGTGTTATGAGACACCATGGTTGCCAGACTCACAGGAGAGGAGTCAACTCGCTAGCAAGAGAAGCCTGTCGCATGTGTGTGTGCGGGGGGGGGGGGGCAGCCACCTGACCGTTGGCTAAAGGTTCATCAGTCCTCGACAGACAGACTCCCAGCTGTCCTGTAGTGAACATGAGCAGATGGTGAGGGTGGCAAGAAGTTAACACAGTCTCGTTTTAGACACAGGCACACACCATTTGGGCAAAATATTCAGAGCACTGAATACAATTTATTTTTTAACAATGACGTCTCTTCTATTAAAGGGACACTCCTCTATTTGTGTGCGGAATCCCCCTTGTGGTTGAAACCAGTATTACAATAACATTGCTGTTTCGGTTTGATATTCCAATAGTGTATGTCGCTGAGTGGCTGGTTCTCAGGTGCTACTCCTCCCCCTACAGCGCTCCTAGGCTTACACCATTCTCTACCGCTCCCTTTTAGGTTTTTAGGGGTGCTATAACACAATCGAGGAGTGGACCTTTTATTTGTCCTAGACCTCATTTTCCCATCTCTTCCAACTGTGGCGATCGTTTTGGGACCAAAATCAACAAACAGGGCAGCTTCGTTGCAACAAAGCAGGAAGCAAATTTAATCTCTCATCAAAATAAGAAAATACATCCACATCCTGGGATGTTTATACAACGTTAATGTTACAGACCACAAAAGATCACTTTTCGGGTGAATTAGAGTTTTTTTGAATGGTCCCATTTGTTTCCATTATAATCTCTCCACAGCTGAGATCGCTAGAACTCTAAGATGAATTGTTTGATAAGATTTTGGTCGGAAACAATCGCTATTGTTGGGAGAGATGGGAAGGTGAGTGCCAAAATTGTGGCCTCAATTCCCCATTAATTGATCCCAAAAAGATTCACTTCTCTGGCTGTGTTGGCTGTTAGTTGACTAATGTGAATTATATATTCTGTTCAAAGCACTGAAATATTCTGTTAGAACAGAGCACTGGAAAGTTGTGGACGCCTGTGAGAATGGGAAAACATTTTTATGTTTTTCTGACGAATGTGCAAAGTGTTTCATTAACAGGGCCCTTCGAGTGATGACATTAAAGTAGCTAAAGAACATATATAGTTATATAGCTCTTCTTTGTTTTCATACTCCAGCTGCACACATTCATGCTGATAGAAAAGAAAGGTGGACAGCTGTATCTGCAATAGCATGCCCTGCAATAACAAAGCAGTATCATTGCATTCAGTGGGAGTCAAAGGAGAAGGTAGGGCTATTATTTGACTAGAATTAGCTTTGTCTAAGGATACAATGAATTGGGGACTGCGTTAAACACACTGTATTTCTGCTTGTGTATAAAATATATAATAAAAATAAAAATATATATTTTCCTCACAATTATTTTTTTTATCTCATTATTAATCTACAATAATGAATCAACCCATAATATTTGCTTATCAGTAGATTGCCAGACTGTATGTAATGCACACAATAGCATCTGAGAAGACTCCATCATTGTCTAGTCAGGGTTTACCAAGAACTAACAATAACACTATACGTGCTGATGGATGAGAAATTAGATACAGGTGTGTCAGAGACTATTATGAACCCCCTCCCTGTTTCTATCTGGCACTCACTCAAGTAGGTGTAGGGCCCCTCCTGGGCCAGGCAATGCACGCGTCCAAGAAAGCCCATATACCGTACAGTGTGTGTCAGCACACACTGTACGTAGCTGTGACAGTATTACACAGGTTGCATGGAATGTTCCAGTGTTGCATAATTTTTTTTACAATTACAGTTTGTAATGTCAACTGTCAACTTTGTATCACTCTGAAAGACCAGGGCAATCTCTGGTAATCCTACAAGTCACCTTCCACCGAGGGTAACCAGAGAAGCACTCTGCCCTTAAAACAAGGTCACTGCTGATAACCTGAAATACACAGCTATAGGGTGACACAACACAAGACAACACACGGTCCGGATGATAAAAGCGCTTCTGCCGGTCCAATATGAACACATTTAGGCTACCCGCTGTCAGAGCGGTTCAGAGTTTTTCTTGGAGAGTGTAGGTGCTGCTGACACAATGTAGCCATAAGCCGGGGGGGGACAAAGAGAGAGACAAAGAGAGAGAGATCGAGAGAGAGATCGAGAGAGAGAGCGAGACCGAGAGAGAGAGAGAGCGAGAGCGAGAGCGAGAGCGAGAGAGAGAGCGAGAGAGAGAGCGAGAGCGTGCACTCTGGAGTCCCTGCTGGCTCAGCAACATCAGCAGCCTGCAGAGGATCAGAGTGGAGGACAAGAGTAATTTCCGTGGTGCTATTGGGAGAGGAGAGTCTTCCTCCCCGCCCTGGGCAGCCGTGAAACAAACAGTCTGACAGCTGCTGTACACAGACAGAGCCCGACAGGGCCTCAATTAACCTTGATTCTAAAGCACAGCCTTGTCATTTCTCCCTGATTAGGATCAACAGTGCAGCTCCGCGACAGTATCATTCCATTCACTCTACGTGTTGTTTTTCAAATCGCACCTCAGTCCAAATGCTGCTAGCTCTTGATTTCCTATTCTGCTAAGCTCCCTCAAACTCTTCACCTTTTCCCTTTTGGAAATTTATAGGCCTTCACAGATTAAGGCAACAATGATTCAATATTGTCAAGTTAACCATAGTGTCACCACCTAAGACCTCTTCCAAATAGCAAATGTTCAGTGTATTTTGGTGGGGGACCTCTGCAGTTCTTCCCCCTATTAAGCTGTTATGTGCGATTAATGCAGATCGATGACAAAGGGCTCAATCCGTCAGCTCTTTGCCCTACTGTCATTGACCTCTGGCTTCTGTAGCACACGGGGGGGGGGGCTGTACCAGGGAAGAGCTCTCCCAGCATGCTGATTGGGGGGGGGAGGAAGGGGAGGGGGCGTGAAGACTGAGAGCATTCTGAGAGCATGGCACCAAAGGCTTGCATCCGCCGAGGCGTAGGCAGCCCACACGAGGTGGCACCGGCTAAGGTGGACTTGCCCTGCCCGACAGCAACTCCACCGAACCGTACAGACCGCAACTCATTTGCAGGCTGAAAAGGAGATGAGTGTGTAGGCTATGTGGTATATTGAGGGCATGCCTGTATATTTGTCCCGTTTAACTAAAAAGAAACCAACGAAACACTTGAAGACTTTAACACTTGAAGAAATCATGTTTAAGACAGCTTTTAAGCTATTAAGCTATAGTCTAATGCTTTTATCTTGCAGATGTTACAGATGTAACTGCTTCGTTTATAAATTACTTGATTTGTAAATTAGGTCTTTGGATAAACACATCTGCTTTATTAATGTTATTAATGCAAACAAAGTAAGCAGTATTTGAGTTTGCGCTTGCAGTGGATGTTTTTTTAATTAGAAAAAGTAGCTTGATAGAAAATACAGTATATGTAAATACAAATTGTAGTGGTCTTTTCACGTGATATAGTTAGTCTCCTTTCTTTGGTTCAAAGAACCATGGTAAATCACACAACATGCTTACAAGCTGTTTCACTGTGCTGTGATTGTCCACCAATTTCCACAGTTCACATTAGAATGATTTTTCTTTGATTTGATTTTGATTGTTGATTGATTTAAAAACTGATAGAGCATCCACCTGTACTAGATGCTTCTGATGTACAATGGTGCAAAAGCATGGACAGGTGACAACAAGCTGGTCATTATTCATTAACATCTAGAACAGTCTAATATACACAAAAGATCTGCTAGTATTCATTTACATTTACATTTACATTTACATTTACAACATTTAGCAGACGCTTTTATCCAAAGCAACTTACAATTAGTACATTTGTCAGTATTCACCTCTGTTCGATGGATTGTAGGTCTTTCTAAGGGCCATAATGACTCATAGTAGCAGTTGGAGCTGTATAAGAACCATTTGATTATTATATGTTGAATTAATCTTTACAAAATGAATCTTTACAAAATATTACCCAGTGTGATCAATAAATTATGTACCCAGCTACCATTTGAACCATTTAAATCAAATACTAAAGATATCTCATGATCTTCACCACAGATAATCAATTACCCTAAGGGAGAAAAACACTACAGTATGTTCTGGGAATTCCCATGGTTTTCTGACACCAATTCTGACATGCTTGTCTGCTTTCAAGAATTAATGCCAGTAGGATGTACTAATCAACATATTTTCATACAACATAACCTCTTAACCAATTATAAACTATCACCACTAGTGGTTTGAAATTAAATAGGTTAAATGACTTGTACTGTACTCATGATTGTTTGAAACACACAGATACTCTTCTTTAAGCCTTAATATCTTTGAAATTGGAATAATAATGAACTCCACCATCCTATTTATCAGAAGAAGTGAAACTAGGTATTGAAACCCTGACTAATGAAAAAAATATTGACATGATTTCTTGGGAGAAATCTTGTGTCTTTCCCATAGGCATCCCTTCATTCAGAGGATTTTTTGTTCTGTTTTGAAGCCAAGCTTCTGGGAGAGTACTGCACTGGCTGCAACACTCACAATAGCTTGTCAATGGACCTGCGGATGAGCCGACTATGACACTGTTCTTTACCTGTGCCACACCATGCTTGCATCCAGCGACCTACTTCTTCGTTATCCCTCAACCCTACCAGCACAGCCTTGATTGTTTGGTCCAAATACTGTACAGTAGCACCAGTTCACATGTGGCCTCCACTGCTAGGATTGCTGCTATGTTTTACATTGTTCTTCATTGGTCACCCCACCCAACTTAATTCTTTCCACATTATGTACAAGAATAATGAATGAAGTCAGCTATTGCTTATAAATAGTAATGCTGTCTGGAAATCAGTTTGGATGACAGAAATTATGAATAGAAATTATGCATGGACTGCATACTCCCTGACCTAGTAAGTGGGGGAGGAGAAGGCAGTGGGTGATCAGATTATGGCTACATCTGGCTCTGTTGGTCTATTGAAAATATCTGGGGGCGAGTCAGGCCCCGAGGACACTGTAATCACAAAGACAGCACTGAGAAAATACATAGGAGAGATCTATTTCACTGGTAAACACGGGACACAAAAGGCCGGGTCATAGCCGGCCTTTTGCCAGCAAAGGGTGTGTTGGTTTCCACCTCCTACTGACATGTATTAAATATGGTTCAAGAAATCACACTCTCAGATGACTCTCAAAGCTCTGGCTTCCCGAGCCTCACACTAAACCTTTCCGGGGGAATTCCATCCAGGAATGTTATCCTCCATGACAAAGCAAATGTAACAGCTGTAATGACAATCACTTTCTAATAGGCGGCAGAGAAACATGAACAAGGCTCACCAACTCTTTGTATTACTGGTTGATGTTGTCAAGCAGGAATGTATGAGTTAGTAGCTTTTAACCACGTTTTAATTTTGCAATGGCTTTCCTCTCTTATAGTCACAGATTGTACATGAATACTAAAGTAGGCCCCAGTAGGGGCTAAAAGTATGCAGGCATGCGGCGCATCCCAAGACTGTTCAGGTCCTGTGACTCCGTGTAAGTTGGGTATTAAGTGAATTTTATGTGAAGAATTTAATGTTGTTAAAGCAGAGACCTAAATAGGTTCTCTACTGTGACAATGGCTATCGGCCTAACTGGTAAAAAGCATTAGGCAAAGCCTTTATGACTACTTACTTAAACTTAATTATCACTTCCAAATGAAAAACTATAGTATTTTAGAAGATTAGAGGTGGGCCTAATCTACATCAATGGTTATACTAATACTTCTTGAACCATGACCTCCAAAAAGAGGTGGTTATTGCCCCGCAGGAAATTAGCTACTTTTAAATGCACAACATCAGCATAAAATAATATACAGTATAAACAACCACAGTTTGAACTACAATGCTTAATGATGATGATTTATTATATTTAATATATTTATATCTACTGATGAACTTAGCTATTATTAGCCTATGTGTCCTTAAGAAAATAAAACAAAAACATGGTCAGTGTTTTGGTCATGAACATAGTAGTAATTGTTTAAAAAGCAATTAAAACACAGAGCACCGCATCATGTTGTGAATACTACTCTAATTTAAAAAACAGTACTGTAATTTGTTCTATTAAACAGAGGCCTGTGTTTTGCTGGGGTATGCTGTAGCTGCCGCTAGCAGATGCACGCCGCATATGAGCTGGTGACATTGCTGAAATCTAATTATATCACCATACAGTGATGTGAGATCACCTATGTATGGGAGATTCTCTATAGATTGGAACACACAAACACTTTGTGAATGCAGCTGCCATATAATACTACTGACAATTACTTGGGATGAATATTTTCATGAGCAAAGTATATTTTTTTATATTCCGCACATGCACGCACACACATTACTGTGAACCCTATAAAGAAATACATGAATCTTACAGACATTCCAGAAAGAGGACTTTACAATTAATTTAAAAGCATTTTACATCATCACATAAATCTTTCCAGTGTATTCAATCGGCTCCTTAATAAAGCTCCTTCCTAGGTTTGGAACTCCACACATGTTGGATAAAATAATAGTGCAATAGAATAGAATGCCTTTATTGTCATTGCACACATTGTACAACGAATGTCTGAGATAAATAAAAGGTTTGCTATTTGTTAACCGCTCTGCCTAGCATGTACTGCATTCAGCTAACTGCCCTAAACCAGGCTGACCTATTTCATGGCAAATTAAACGCAGAGCCCTCTTTGTTTACTTCCCCATTGATTAAAGTGTGGTTGACCAGTTATTTTAAAAACAACACTAGATGCCCTTCACCATGTAGAGCGTAACGTGGGTCTACATAAAGTCATCATCGTCCATTATCGACATCAGGATCAGAACCAAATGTCTTTTAACTGACAAGGATGACAATTCTAGGACAGTTCTATAAATCTATCCATGGATTGATGAATGCAACATTTTTTATTAGTAATGCAATAATAAATATCCTGCATTCACTTAAGACTGGTCACGTGGTTTGAATCAATGTGCATTAAGAGTCCTACTCATGACCTCATTTCATTTCATTTAATGTGATTGGTGGATGCCTTCATTCAATGCACCTTAGAGGAGCATAGTGTAACCTTGGTAACCCCAGCAGGAATCCAACCCTGGCAAGGTTATTGACATGCTGTATCACAGAATCCTGTAGTAGGTGATTACAGACAGCAGGTATAACCTTATTGGATACTGTACCACTCAGGTAAACCATGTCACTCAAAGTAGCCCCCCCCCCTTCCCCTCACACACACACACATACGAGATGCCACACATACCTAGGGCTTATATTTGAAACCCCTTCATAAAACCAGGAGCTTCTTCTTCAGAGGTTAACGTGCATAGAGGTTAGTGTACAGTATATGAAAACCAAGCACGAATAGAGAATAGCCTACTTTATATACATATACACTCTCAGGGTTAGGTTTGTCCTACTGACTGTCCTTTATCTGTGTGTGAAGTGGTCACATGTCTCTGGACTAGGATACCAGATGCAGTAATCCTGACTTAAATTTCAGTTCAACTGTGACACAAACCATTTTGTTATGTGTGGATATTGTCTTCAGCAAAACCGGCATGCGTAACTTTGATGTTTTTAATTCTATAATTTTAGGTCAGGTCCGGCCGTTTCAAGTTCTGACTCTTCAGGACATGTTAGGCAGGACAGTTAAACCACAATAGTATACACTATTGTGTTACCTGTTCGCGGTAAAGTCAAGGTCTAAATATTTAGAACGCCAAGTAGGGCAATGCAATATTCATCTCTGTCGATGTCAGGTGCAATCTGTCACATTTAGACGATGGGAACAATTTTGACAGACTGGTGACAAATAATCGATCGATTATCAAAAATCCCAAGAAAACGTGACTAGAGTGACATGCAATTCATGACATGAATAATGTGAAGGGATCGTCTCCAGCCTGTACATTTGTAATGCCTTCAGCGCTTCTGAGCCAACATGGAAGTGTAGCCTACTAACATTTTGACTGCCAAATACCCCATCGCGGCACAACAGCTTTACTACAAATGCCCAAAACGTGCCAGAGGAATACAATAATGAAAAGTCCTACCTGATATATTTTACTCGTTAATGCATGCGAGCTGGCTTGGATGTAGGCGACTCACTGCAAGTAGTTCGGCTCTCCCTCCCTGCTTCCACCGTATCAAGCCCCTCCTCGTTTATCGTACAGTGGGGAGATGAGAAAAAAAAAATCACATTTTTTTGTGCGCAGAGGAAAAGGGAAACGCGTCACGTTGTACATGATGATGATTTTCAAATATCATGTTTGATATAATACATATCAAACTAGAGTTGCTTCATAAGCAATTATGGCCCATTTAAACATTCAGCAATCAGCACTATTTTCACCGGCAAGAGTGCCCCTAGTGTATGTGCGTGCGTGCGCTCGAGTGTGTATACGCGGCGCGTACGCGTGTGTGATATATACTACTCCGTTGAATTTGCAATGGAGCGTAACTGCCAAAAGCTTGTCAGCAAACCAAGCATCCGTTAAAAAAAACACAGTGACACGACTTTGACACAGGATCAATGGCACATGGAAGATTAAATTGTACCTACAGTATAACCAGGGGCTATCCAAACGAAAAGTAAACGATCAATCTGACACAAAAAGAATGTCGAAAGATGTTTTAGTCACGTGCTCGGGCCCGAGAGGGGTTTTAACACGAGCTAATTTCAGGGTAATTCATTATTTGCACAATTTCCACCGGAAAGAGGAGAATTAATTATTGCTGGTATGGAAGTTGAAATTGAAGGCTTGGAAACACACTTGAGCTTCTATGGCATATGACTACATTCTATTCAAACTTATGGCATCATCACATAGCCTACTGTAGAAAACATGTATGAATGTGGAAGGGTAATCCATATGCAATGCATATGGATTTAATAGGTCAATATAAGCATAATCGTAGCAGGCAAAATAAAGGAGATTGTTTATATCAGTCCACAAGCCAATTATGCTCAGCTATATAGTCTGGCAACCTCCGCACGTTTTATATAACTATATACTGCCATCTAAGGGATGTACACATAAACTGCAAGATAACGACGCCCCCTACAGTAGGTGTTAAATTCCCTGTTATTTTTTCCTAAAGGTAGACCTCTCGATTTGTGTCCTGTCTTTTTTGTTGTTGCTGTGTTGATCTGAAAGTATGCCTGCTTCTCCCTCACCTCAGCGCACAGAGTGGCAATCCTCTCTACTCCTCCCCCTAATGCAGTCCTAGCTCGTACCATTCTCCACACCTTCCCTATACTAAATAGTGAGCTGGGGCAGATATTTTGGGCTATGGAGATTGTACTGTATAATGCAACCAAGGAGTGTAGCTTTAACAATATGCATTATTAAATTATGTCCCAGGGGGTTGCACATAAATACTGAAATGAAATAATAATTACGCCATTTCGAAAGTGTGAACTTGATGACCATTTAAATAAAACAATAGAATTATTTATCGCACAGGAATGCCTTTCATAATTTGAACTCATAGTGAATCTATTGTTGACTTAAAACAATACTATTCTTGCTGTTCTGCTGTTGTTTATTTGCTTGGGGGGCTTTCTCACATTTTGCTGTTTTTTCATTTTACAGCCACTCAGTTTTTGTAGTCCAAATAATATAATTGATGTTCTGTTGTTCATAAAATTAGTCAGTTAGTTTACATGCTAGTTCATCTCTCGCCAGAAGAGGGAGGTACCAACATAATGTTGGCACAGACAAAGTTTGCTCAAATTTCAAATAGTGGTACTATTGTGGAGTTCAACAAATATTACCTGCAAAATGTATTAACAATGTATAACATGGCTGATTAAGTACTAATAGCCAGACAATTAAAGAACCATTAAATCTACTTTTTGTGAGGAACCCATGAAATGATGACAGACTCCTATTTCTCTTAAATGTGATTAACCTAATAGTCCTTGAGTTGATTCAACTTTTACTTTTTATGATCAAATGGCAATTCAAATGTTCTAAATTTATCCTGAACCACAATGTTATCATTTAACCTTGTTTGTGTTTGCCAACCAAGGTCACACACGCGCGCACACACGCACACACACACACACACACACACACACACACACACACACACACACACACACACACACACACACACA
>JAOEHI010039765.1:0-22222 GCA_025447815.1 Percopsis transmontana
GTATATTATACGTTTATTTTACAGGGACAATGCACAGTGTATGAAGGAGCCAGATTATAGCCCAAGGGCTAATTTGCATCTCAAGACCCTGGGCAGAAGTTGATGTTAACAAATAAAAAGAAAACTACTACTGCAACTACTACAGATAACTAAAACACAATGACATTAACTTTAAACTGTGAAAGAGACCAGATTAAAGAGAGAAGAAAAGGTACGTTAACATTGAACACTTTACATAAAATAATGTCTAGGAGCTAAAAGTGTTTACATATCTGATTTGCTTTCAACTACTTCTTAAGATTTACTTTAAAACTATTGAATGTTGTGCTTTTTCTAATTTCGGTTGGAATACTATTTCACAGATTTAGGGTTTTAACTGAATAGGCAGTTTGACCAAGAGTGCCTAAACAATTATACAAACATTCTTTTGGATATGCCGAATTCTAAGGAAGTTAGGTTACGTTGGAGCTTAACATTAAACACCTTACTGTCAAATGCACTTATTCTAAGTGAAGATTGTGTGACCATCTGCTTCATGACTAAAATGTAAATGTAAATGAATCACAAGGTTTGCATATAACATATTTTAACACACCAAACAATGACAACCAAAATAAATGGCATAGCAGTTGTCTATAGGTAGATTATCAGGGTTTCCTGGTCCTTGTGTTCTAGTTAACCCATACACTGACCTTTCAATCTCCCATTGCTCTAGTGCTGTACATATAACACTGAAGATGCCTGTAATGGTTGAAGGGAGCGGGTCGGAGTGCAGGGGCAGAGAGACACGGAGACCAGGATGTAAAGGTGAAAGCGAGCGAAAGCTCTAAGTTTTAATTTAAGTTTAGCAAGCAACATAGGCTATCAAAGGACACGCAATAGCGTGTGACACAAACAATAACTGACAATTCCACTAACCTGCCCTACCGATGATATAGGAGAGCAGATGAGGTGGAATTGGACACAGGTGCGCTGGTGAGAAAGGGTGCGTTAGTTTTAGTGGACGGTCGGAGAATGATGGCGAGCCTGTCCGGGGGAGGGTGGCGTGGCTGGATGTTACAATGCCTTTCTCTTTTCTCAGGGTGTCTGTCTGGTGTGGTCGGTGGGCACCAGCTCTGAGGTGTCAGGTCAGTTATATTCAATACGGTGGTCCGGGGGATACTGGACCTGAGGGAGGAGACCAGTCTTTGGCTTGGCATACTGGACACTGTGGGGCATCCACCCAAACCTGTTTACCATACCAGTACCGCTCCATTAAAGAAGTAAATGCAATGCTTGGATCCACCTTTTCCATTGATTATTGTAAATCAATAAGAATGAGGCATGCAAAAACATGATACCATTTAGGCCTCACTTGGTCCTCTTGACTGGTCGCTGATGGATTGTGTGTTTTTGTGGTTTATATGGTAATAATGTCAGTTTTACTTTAATTGTTGCAACCTGCATCTGTTTTTTTCCCAAAAGGTCACTGACCTCTTCTTACCTTTTATATCAACACTGTTGTGTTTCAGTGTCCTTCATGTTTATGGTATTCAAGACTGTGTTTTTTGTCTTCTTGTTGTTTTTCTCTTTCTTCTTCTAGGCAGGCGAGCTGAAGGCAGTAGCCCGTTTCCCTTAGCATGTATGGTTCAGTGAGATCTTTGTCATTGTGCCCACAGAGTACACGGTCCGCTACACAGCAGTGATGCAGCTGCTCATCACCCACCACAACTGGAGTGTTTACATTAACCGGTCTGTTCTTTACAGCAATATTAATGTTTCTAATGATACTTGTCCTGCGGACGATCCTGAATAAAACAACAAAGATTACAAAATAGATTTCGGTGCACTGCCGTGCTAGTCACACAAGTCAATACAGATGCCTTAGTTTTCCTACAAAAAAGGCCTTTATCTTTCAATCAGAATCTATGTCTTTATAACCACTCAACCTTTGCAAAATACAATACTCATGAATGTCATCCTAATCCAAACACTGTTATTTTACTGTGTAATTATGGTCTATGGACAGGTATAAGATTCCTACATAAAATGTATACATTAGGCTTCCTAATGCTGAGTTGCACCAATTAGTTTCTCAATTTTTTACCCTGTAGACCGTGTCAAATATATCCCATTAAACAGCACTCATTTGTTTTTATATCCACTGTTATCCTCAAAACTGATTATATTCAAATCTAGTTCAAGCTCTTACAAGCAAAGCACATTAATATACATTATGATTGAGCAACAAAGCGGTGAAATCCCAGGCATGGACAAAGCTTACCGAAACCCACTAATAATCTCCAGATACAACACAGCTACAGACACAGGTGTGAATCACCTGCCTCTGAGCCATCCTGAGTAAAGATTTGGAGCTATTTTTATCACAGACTCACTAACATCTACTTTCAGAGCACCCTTTCGTGTGTGCTCAGGCTAGAGATTGGCTCACCCACAAAGCCTGCTATCTTCCAACCTCCACATCCCCTTCCCGCATCCAGGTGCTGGTGCTAGCAGGGCTGTATCCCGAGCCACGCCTGGCAGACCGTGGCTGGATCTCAGGCCTGGAGGGTCGGATGATAAACGAGCCACGGGCTCTTAATGCAGATGAGGTGCCTTCCCCCGCGACACAGACTAAGTGAATATTGTGGGCACACAGGCACCATCAAACAAACAGTATGTGAGGCTTCCTGGCCCGGCTCGGCCCGGCCCAGACGGAAGCGAGACAGACACAAGCTGCACATCCTATTTTCAGCTTGAAGGGGGAGATACAGACGGGCCTGGCTGTGCCTTCCGATCCATCATATTAACGGCCCCCATCAATTATCCAGCTCGTTACTCAGGCGCCCTCGCGTGCAGAGAACTATGTGTGTGCATGCTTACAGACACACACGGTCCTAAACTAATTACATGCGCACACACGCACACAGAGAAACACACACATAGCTAGCACTCTAAATCACACAGACATGCAATACACATATAAGTACACATCTTATTCTTCTCATTGTTAGCCTCTTTTAGTGGTTGAACCAACAGTGACTTTTTTGTAATTTGGGCTGGCAGGTATTTTTGTCCATACAAAATAAGTTAGAGCATAATTATCCTCAGTAAACGGTGATTTATTAAAAAGCAGAATGATGGCATATGTCCTGCATTTCGGCAGCAACCAGATTGAAATATATAGAACATCTTAGCAGAATATTTGCAGTAATCGTTCCAAACACAACTGGTTGCCATTTCAGCCGAAAGCCTACCCGAGTGTCCTGTCTTTAGTCTTGTTACCAAACAGACAAAAAGACACTGTTAAAGGAAGACGGGTTGGTTGGGAAAGAAGAGTGGCAGGGTTGGATTAGACATTCCAGAAGATACTTTCCAAGATGTATCACCAGAGAAGACACAAGATGTGATGTTGATAAGAACTTGTGGCAGTTCACAGTACTGTGCAGTATGAGTGATTATACTATGTTCCTGATATTTTTTTTAAAGGAATTTGTTTTTTTTGTTTAAACTTTTTATCTTTCACTTGTAAATTACTATATGCAAAGATATAGATTTCTGATATATGCATTTCTTACACAACATATGCATTTCTTACACAACATTTACCAAAACTTGTTTTTGGTAGCATTTCAGTATTGTAGTTGCTCATTAGTAAGCTAAAACATATGCAGTGCACTGACCTTACCTCTCTGATGTGACAAGATTGTCTTCTCATAGCAACCCCTTCCCTCACTGTTGACATTGAGGGAAGAATACAGTATTTCAAATACTTTTGAAATAAACACCAAAACCCAAGTTTGAAAAGCTTATCACTGCCAGGATCTGAGGCGGAAATTATAGCTTCATTATTATTAAATTGTTTTACTTTTGGAAGATTGCAGGCTCTGAAAGGAAGCTGTCCTTGGCAAGCTAATATGAGACAGGCTTGTTTAAACTTCAGAGAGGACGTCAAACTGAACACCGTGAAAAAAGCTTTTGCATACTGTATTTTTCATCTTTCCATTTTCATCCACAAGGGTGTGATTGTTAAATCACAGGGTCAAATGTGACAGTTCCTAACTCCATAAGATAGTGGAGAGACAGTTCATCCCGGTGGCTTGATTACATTCTTTAAATTTATAATAATGAGAAATAAAATAACAATAACAATGAAACAGTAAACCACCAATTTGTTAAGCTAGAAAAAAAATCATTTGGGGTATTCAAAGGGTTTCATTAGCTTAGCCCCAAGCAGAGACCAATCTTGGAGTTAATGCAACACCACTCAAGCACAACACAGAACTCACAATGAAGGCAAAATACACTGCATGAAAGTAAACTGACATGGAAAGCCTGCATGAAGCACAATGTCGACTTCATTAGCACAACCAGTTGCTCCTCCAGGTACTGTATTACCAAATTTGTTCAATATGGAATTTCCAAAGCTGTGCGACAACATGTGGAAATGTTACATGTCCTTTTTGGAAATTCATAACTATAGTCATATTTAAGGTCAATTTCCATATTAAATAAAATATATGTATATAATAATGTATAGATATATAATCTTCAACACAGTCTGCAATAGAATAGAATAGAACAGGAGAGGCAGGGTTGTGGTAGATCACAACATCACGGCTGTGATACGGTCGCAGCCATGAGCTGCAGGCGAGCAGGCAACAGTAACGCCTTCAGACAAAATGATTGTCATGGTGTCTCCTTTGTGATGAAATTCACTGTGCAACTTGACGGTACAAGTTTAAACTACCGACTTTTGACTTGGACACGCTCATCCAAAGAAGACGTCATGTCACAAGGTTAGAATTCAAGAAAAATTTGACTTAATTTGTATTGCTTATGTTGCTTTGAAAAATCTCCTAGTTTAAACTGAAATTCTTCAGTCTATTATTTAAGTATGCTTTCATCTTTTGATCCTGCATGAATAGGTTGTTATTACTTTGGGAAACACTTACAAAAACAATAGGGTTCCTACAGCTTCGCTGCACGGACCCCTAATAATGTACTTGAATGCGACTATGTGGACCTGTGTGGTACTTTGAGTCTGGTTTTCCACTATGTCACAGTGGCAGGTTAAATCACATTTTCCATACTGTCCATACGGGGACAGAAATGTCAAATTAGGCATCACTACCTTTGCAAATAAGACCATGTATAGGCATCTATCTTCTCTGGGATCTCTCTCTCTGGGATGTCTCATCATGTGGTAGTTATATAATATTAACATAAAGTATACATAAGTGGGACCTGATCCAAACCCTGTCCTCTGACGTGCTATGGGACAAGTGCAAAGAGAATTTGATTTCAGCATTTCACTTGCTGCTGGTTATCAAGGCTTCTTTATTATTTATTCAGAGTGTTTGCCTGTTTTGTTAGTACCAATATTTGAACGCATGTAATATATTTATTAATCCTATGTCAAAAACTGTTATCACAGCCGTGAGAAAGGGTACATTGTAATAGCCACAAGAAAGTAACAAAGGAATTATATTTTTCTTCCTCGCAGTATTCTTAAGGTTTAGGGTTTTAATGGGGTGCCTAGTTGGCACTACAGAGATATAATTAGTGCCGTAGTGAGAATGCTAATGAGCATGGCATTGTCATTGAACATTAGGCCCCAGCATTGCCTGGTGGGTTTATCTAATACTCCCAATAAAGCTCCCTCCTAAAGGGCTCACTTAATGACTTTGCGGCAGAATGCCAGCCTCGTGTGACTCCCACCCCACCCTTCACCAGCTACTTTCAAATCACACTTGTCCCTATCTTTTCTGTTTTGGAGTGCATAATGTTGCCATTAACACAAATTAATATAGTGACAATTAGCCTGTTTTGAACTAGTCTTAGAAGAAGGTAATGGATGTGATGTTGGCGCTTTGCCGTGGGCATCGGTTGTAATCGGTTGTAACACCGATGCGACTTAGCACGAACAGAACCCTCAGCTCGGGGTTTGCACATAGGTGCTCGTGGCTACAGGGGAGCATGGCCTTTGCAGGTGGCATGGCCTTTGCATAAATCAGGAGGTCAGCAACACATTGGAGAAACGCTAGATGGACGGATCAAGAGTGAATGAATAAATAAAGAAATGGACGAAAAACATGGATGTGTGTGTGTGTGTGTGTGTGTGTGTGTGTGTGTGTGTGTGTGTGTGTGTGTGTGTTGCCTCCGGGTGAAGCGTGAGTGGATGGATGAGTGGACAGCTGGTGGAATAAACAAGAATGGGAGCAGGTGGACGAATCGATGACTGTTGGAAAGATACAGACAGACAAAAAGCCCAAACCCAAAAATATTATTCCTTCCTGTGGTAGACTATTTACATTGTTTTACAACCCAGGCACTCTCTGGGTTAGAAAATTATTCGCTCTGAATTAAAGATGCAAAAATTGATTTCTTGCCTCCAGGTATAGCCAGCCTATTCTCTATGGATAAGAGGCAGGAGGTGTGTGACTGGAGGTGTGTGCTGGACAGGCAGCAGGGGGGTGTGACAGGCAGACGGTCTGCAGTCATCTGTACCTCTTCAACATGTTCCTACCTGGCCATGAGCCCATAGGGGACACCTTCAGGAGCCATCTGAGGCTCTGACAAAGTTCCCGGCCCTCATCAACTGCTGTACCATTGACAGGTTCCAGGTGTGTGTGTGTGTGTGTGTGCGCGTGTTGCAGTGAGAGGGGACATATATCTCCCCGCTCTCGGTGGAGATGAAAACAAATACTACTTTCTTAATAACAAGAACAATCATAATGGTAATAAATACCATTTCAGCAGGAAGAGACTATTAGTGACTACAGCAAAATATGTTGAGTCATCCATTTTCATTATGCAATGCAGGCATAGTTTGTCCTACATTTGCAAGTGCTTATAGGTACACCCCTCGATTTGCATCT
Organism: Percopsis transmontana; assembly: GCA_025447815.1. Lineage (NCBI taxonomy): Eukaryota > Metazoa > Chordata > Actinopteri > Percopsiformes > Percopsidae > Percopsis > Percopsis transmontana. The sequence goes on from JAOEHI010039765.1 coordinate 6,861, forward strand.
AGAATTATCCTTGTTTTTTTGGTTTGAAATATTATCTCTCCAATGTGATCTTAAGTGGCTGGATAGTCTAGTGGTCTGGGGGTTTGACTCCCAGCCAAAAGGTCATGGATTTGAGCCCTGCCATGCACCCACTTGTAAGCATCCTTGAGAAAAATGCAACCACTGTTAGCTCCTTAATAGTTGTAGTTGTACTTGTTGTAAGTCACTTTGGATAAAGGTTTCTGCTAAATGACCTAGCTGTATTCTTGTAGTATGAATGTATCTTTCCGATGTTATAAAATATCACATTTTAAATGAAATACCTTTTCCATTAACTGGATTGAGGTGAATATCTAATTAAATCCACAAAAAGACACAGATGAATAAATATAATGCCACTGAGCTGTAATAATGTTATGCCATAAAATAAGAGCATTAGACATCCTGATTTTTGCATGATGGATATGTTCTGCATCACAAAATAGTTTGTTCACAGTGGAGCATTTCTGATTAATTTGAGATGTTATCGTGCTTACAATACAGACAAAAACACAGAGACGAGGAAAGAAACACCGAAAGCTTGGCAGCAATAACTCCATTTATCAGAGTCTAGATGTATCTTTGTTATTGAGCAGTGAAAAATATATTACATCAACACAGATGTGTTGAAAGACCTACTCTGTCATGTTCCTCATTATAATCTTTATCATTGTGAATGCATTGCTTGCACACAAAGGCATTATTTGCTCATTAAGACTGCCCATATAACCCCTGTAATAACACTTTCGAAAGACAGTAGCAGACATAACCGCTTTATAGGTCTATAAGTGTTCCCAGGAGCTAAATTTGTCTTCAAATTCTTCCTTCCTCCAAATTCCGTTGAGATATTTGTTGTGATGTGTGTTGACATAGTAAGTATTTCTTCCAAACAGGGATACATCTTGTCATTTAAGGTAAAGAAGCAAAGAAAAGCGATGCAATGCCCCGCCACCCCCACCACCGCAAGCTTTGAAGTTATTGCAGTTGTTTTATTTATTTTTATTTCTTCTCTAATTCATCTAAGTTGCTGGTTTTTTCCACCCTCCCTCTGTCCCAAGCCTGGTCCTTTCATGTTTCTTCTCCTATTCCTCCTTCTCCTCTTCCTCCTGCTTCTCTTCATCCCGCCTCTCCCCAGGTCGTCTTTAATCCCTTTAGGGGAGGAGACTTTATTTTCTATTTTACTACTGGTGGACAAGTCTTGACAGTTCTCACGTGGAAGCTATGACCTTGGTTATTTAGATAATGATGCACATCAATGGTTTAGCCCCTCGTCTGGATAACCTGGGGTTGCTTTGGTGTTCAAAGGTATCCGTTTCCCCCTGTGCTCCACAGATGATATGGGAAGGCTCTGTAGATATCCTTCAGATTTCGTGTGCAATAAGTCACCAATAACAAGATAGTAATTATGAACTATATTTATAGAGCACCTTTAAAAACATACATTACAAAGTTCTTTGGCAGTTTTGGCAAAACAGAATACACAGACCATTTAAAGCAATACAACAATAGGAAGCAAATTAGCGTTAAGTGTAGTATGAGAGGAGAGTCGGATAATAGAACAGATTTAAAAAATTTATTAAATTAAAAATAAGGTAAAGGAATAACACAATAATATGTTTTAAAAAGTGATTTAAAAGATTCCACATGTTGCTGGACTCATCTCCTCAGACAGGGTGTTCCAAAGTCAAGGGGCCCTGATGGTGATCAAGTTTTAAGTCTTAAGGACTTTTGAACTGCCAGAAAGGCAGTTCAAAAGGATCTAAGGCTGCGTGCTGGCTCAGAGGAGGTCAATAAATCTGTAATGTAACTTGGAGCCAGTCCCAGACATGCTTTAAAAGTAAAATCTTAAAATCAATTCCAGGGTAGCCAGTGTAAAGAAGCCAGGATAGTGGTAATGTGAAGTTATCTGTAAAAAAATGTAGAAAGCCCATCAAAATATTAACCTGTGCCGGGTGATATCAATGTCCAATATATCAGAAGATCTTTTTAATGTTGACTTGAATTCCTGTATTAAATCTCTCAAGGCTTGTCCTTTAAATTGGCTTGTCCTTTAGTTATGAAGTTGTTAAATTTGTAAATTCAAAAAGGAATCATTGCAGGTGTGTCTGCTTCAAGGAAAAAGTAGGTTTAAATAAATAAACTTTCATGAGACCATCTTTTAACCATTCATCCTGTATAGGTCTGTATAATCACAAGCGTAATATAATTAAGCACATTTACTACAAGTGCTGTGCCTATATATATATATATATGTTTAAATAATGTATTATTTGTGGGGGACTCTGTAGTTGTACCTCTACATTTTAAAACATTTATTGTAATGTATTTAGTTTCTACATATTTGAAAATATCTGCTGTCCGTTTGAAAAAAGCATCAACATGCAAAGATGTATCAATATGCAAAGATGGCGTGATTTTAATGTATTCAGCATAGTGTCTCACTCACTTTGGGTCATATTTTGACCCAAAGTGAGTGAGTGTCTTCTCTCACACAATGCTGAATACATTCAAATCACGGCATCTTTGCATGTCAAAATATGACCCAAAGTGAGCTATTAAGTGAAGTAAACAGTGGTAGCCACACTATGCAATTTAAAATATGACCCAAAGTGAGCTATTAAGTGAAGTAAACAGTGGTAGCCACACTATGCAATTTAGCTGTTGGCAGCAGACCTACTTCTACTAATAGGCTACTCTGCCCTGCCCTGACTGAGGTTCTAGAACATTCTGCTACTAAAAGAGAGCACAATGAACCCAAATGACACATTTGGCATAAACTCTGTTGTGGAGCAGTGCCTGTTAAACAGCTGGACAGCAAATATTAAAATACATTTTTGGCGGGAAAGCCAGAGAACACTGTGATATGCGTCATTGCACACTCAACAAGGACACGCTGTGCGACATAAATGTATTTCAACGGAGTGAACTTGAGAGAGATTCTGAGCGGCAAATAAGTGTGTGTGCGCGTGCGCGTGTGTGTGCGTGTGCCGAGCTGTCAAGTCACAAGGCCTCAGTTATCGCCACTGAACCAAAGCTTTGATGTGACACGCGAGAGGACGCCCGACATTGTTAATATTTAACTTGTTGTGTGCGTCTCTGGTGCTCAAAGAAGCCTTCCTCTAAAGACCTTATTGGTACACGCCGAGACCCATGCACGCGCAGTATTTTTTAACAAGCAAGGAACGCTCATTAAAAATTTATGTTGGTGCTGATCAAAATGGGGAAGCTTTTATGGGAATAATAACAAACTCATAACATGTCAGGGGACGTGAAGCAACTGCAGAAAATCACCCCACTTCCCACTTGTGGGTGGGCAGTTTTATTTCACAAACAGTGTGTGCTTTTTTCGACAGGGGTGCCTCTTCGATATATTATCGCCAAGCAAATCTATATTTCCATGAATCGTTTGATTATTTATTGCTGCCTTTTCAGAGTTGCAGGCTGGGGCGGGTTTGTTTTTCCACGGCTAATAAAAGCATATGAATGGTGGGAGGCACTATGCTGCGAAGGTAAAGGCGTGCAAGGCAGAGAGGCATTTTGCCTTCAGCTTCCAGCTGAGCTGCACACATTCTCCCAGAACAGGCTAGCATTTCATGAAGGCGAGTTTTTATACCTTGTCACTGGGAGGGCCGCAGTGCCCCGGGGAGAGTGGAGAGGCAGATTCGCTATTTTTATTGTGTGTTATTGTGTGTCTTGTGTTACCATGTACGTCGCTCAGGCTCTCAGGGCTGGAGCTCATCCCTATGAAATTACTTTTTTAAGCTTTTTTTGAGGCTCCAGTAGACTAGTGTGCTTGTCATCAGCGTAGAAAAGAAGAAAACAGTTTGTTGATACACACAGTATAAATGTGTGTGTGTTTGTATGTGTGTGTTTTCCTCCACTAGATAGGACAGAGCTAGTGAAGATCTGTGCCTGGACCATATGGCCTGCCCTCAGACAGCATCTCCATACAAATAGCATCATCATCTAGTGTTAAGTTCGTAAAGTCAGTTATTCACCCAGAGAACGATCAGGACAAACTAAAAAGAAGAGAGACAGGTTTCTTTCTATTGCATTATGCGTCAAGCATGCTGTAGCACTCCACAGGCATGGGACCATTACAAATATGTGATCTATTATTAGGTTGAGCAGTTTCAAACAATATAATAGGCTACTATATACAGTAATAGGCCTACTATAAAAACAACAACTACTGTAAAGAACGAAACTCCTTGTGGCATAGCGTTATTAAACTGAACCTGATGGGGGGAGAATAACAGCACCGTAAGACGTTAAGTCTTTTAGCGGTGTAAGTCGCGCTGCTGCCGGCGGTGCAGCTTAGACAACGGTGCTCTTCAATCACACGGCGGCGGGCCCCGGTGCGTGCCCCCCCTGTGAGCTGTCTAGCTGCGTGCAGAGCAAACGTTCAGCCGCGGTGAACGTATCATTCCTCCCGCAGCCACACCGCCCTTCTTCTCCGCTGTCTTACGGTAACAGCTGCGGGGCTTTCAGGCTCCGACGAAGCAGTGTCGCCTCAGCTGACCAGCCGCTATGGTGTGTGTGTAGGCTATAGTAGGCTACGTTTGTGCGCGCGCGCGTATGCAATCATGTTTACAGTAGGCTATATGGCCGTTTTTCCGTGAGTGTGTGTGTGACGGTTTTGAGGGTTCTCAGGTAGACCTATTACAATAGCCTACATTATCTGTTTAACTCTTTGAGACATTTTTGAAGTGTTTTAAAGGTCATGCATTAACTCTTGACTGAAATTAAATGTTTTACTTGGTTAGCTATTTTAGATTGCCAAACTGTTGTGGTGTTGGCTGATTCTCATAGATTTACGAAAACATTGTGTGTTAGGCCTACGAGAGATTATCAGCAACAAGCCGACAACTGGGTAAACCATGGAAAAGTGCAATAATCTACACATTATCAGACATTTGTGTGTATTTGCATCAATGTTTGTGTGTGTGTGTGTGTGTGTGTATGGCCATGTAGTTTTTAGTCTCTCGTTTAGCGCTGTAGCCTTCAGGTTGTCAGAGGGGTGCAGTTCTCTTTATTGCCTGTAGGGGTCACTCTTCACTAGTACGATGTGCCTGCTTATCGTCAGTGTGCACAGAATGCAACACTCCTTTGTTCTCTGTTCTGCAGAGGAGGAATTAGAATGAGGGGCGAAAAAAAGCAAAGAGTTGGGATTATCCAGCAAGGCTTTGCTCAGGCCTAGAGGAGCATTTATTGTGCATAACTAACTGTAAATCACATGAAATCTCAGGAGGTTTCGCAACACTGGTGTTTTTCCTGACCATTACCAGGGTCAAATAGGGTTTTGACATCTCTGCGTAGGCAGATGTGAGTTTTTCTTCTTCTAGCATGGTTCGCATTTGTTTTGTGCCTGTTTTCACTTAACTAGACCCCTTTAGACCTTTGTGTTTTTAGCCTGGAACTGGAGCAGTATCACTTCAATGCCCAAGTGTGAATGTGTGAATGTGACCCGTTGGTCTGTGCAAAAGCACACTTTTCTCTTCATAAAATACCCCTCTCCCTTACAGAAACACGCATCATAACAAGCATCCTTGGCAAAATGCTATGCCTTTCATCTTGGCTTTGAGGCAGCGAGAGAGAGAGAGGGAAACAGCAGTAGCAGGGATAGAGTTGGAAAGAGAGAGACAGATGCATAGGCTCTGGGAAGACATCTTGACAATCGCCTAACTCGGCCAACCTATCTCTGCTTTGCTGGCAGACTGCGAGGCGAAAAACAGTTCATAGAGTAGCTGAGGGAGTAGCCTGTCCTTGCAGGGTACAAAATAGCTCCCAGTGTGAGGGCATGGCGCCGAGTGGTCCTATGCTATCTACAGCCGGCTCTGCCGTATATTTCTTCACAAAATTGTCATTTTCAAGCCTTTGGTGCCTATAACCCTGTATCTGGATGCTGGGATCGTTACTCAGCCCGCCTTCATGTTCGATATAATACATGGTGTAGCTACATTTGTTTTGTTTATGGATTTACTGATTTATTATTGTCGTAAGAAATTCTTCATAAGAATGTTGTTGCCACCTCCATAATCCTGACAAACTCAGAGGTGGCTTTATATATAGACATTTGCCTAGGGTGCCATCTAGTGGAGGGTGCCACTACTGCAACTGAACTAATTATACTGGGTATAGTTTAGTCTAAAGCTGCCTCTGGAAATGTTTTTACTTAATATGAAATCATATTCATATTCTCATCTCAGTGCCAATGAGAGGTCCCACAATGGTGTTGTTATGATGCAGACACTATACTATTAAAATGTACCATGACAATCTTCATTCAGTATTTTACTCAGTTCCTGCTTCTCCTTCTAGAGAAAGAAGAAAATCTGAAGAAACAGATGAAATGTTCTAATTATTATTAATTACAGGCAATATGTGCTATACAGCATGTTATGTTTGTACATCAGTCACAATTGTGCTGGCAACTGAAGATGTTCCATTCATGTTGTAATTCTGTTTTACAAGGATCTCAAAAAACAAGACAGCATCCTGCGTGGACGAAAATACCTACGCTTATGTGAAAGAGATATTTTGGGCGTTTAGCTCTATGCACATAAACCCCTGTTAGCATACCTTTGTGAGGAGACAGTGAGAGAATTGAACAAAGGTATACTGCATGTTACCACAGCATTCATCAACTCACACCACAAATATGACACTTAAACTTAAAGACTCATAAACTCCCACACTCAGAAAGATCACAGAATAGGATAGGTTGGAGCTATTGTATTATTTTTTACTTTCTTTTTGTTTCATTCTTTATTTATTTTTGACGTTGGCCCATGCTGCGTCTGTCTGCAGCAGGTGTCGTAGTTGCTCTAATGAGTCTCCATACTCTTTCATGCGTGCCTCACTCTCCTTTGGCGCGCAGATGGAGCTGCTACCGTTCAATGCTGCCGCAGCTGAGAATAGATGCATCTCCCACCAGTGCTTCTGCCAACACAGAAGAGAATGATCGAATGTGGGCTCCCAGGGGAATCCACTACAGCTACAGTATGCGCATGCCTCTGCCCTTTAAAAATAATATTTTCATTAGAGCAAGTAGCAACAGTCAACCTAGTTTGGTATGATATTCAGCAATGGCTGTTATTGGGTCAAAGGGATGGCAATAGGATTCAGTGACGTTGGATTGTGACAGATATTGAGGTGAGGTAATATTCAGGTGAGGCACATTGTTTAAAAAATAGAGAGCTATTAATATAACAGCTCTCTTCAGATTAAAAATCCCAACGTGATGCAGATATTTAGGACATGTTTTTCAAGTTTGAATGACATCATACAAAAATAAAAAAAGTGTTTATAGTGGTACTCTATTTTCGAAAGACAGAAATGATCTTGTGAGATGAGGCCTCGTGTTGCCCGGGGACTCTCTCACTCTCCGACGGTTCACCCCTCGGATGACGGCATTAGTACACCAGCAACACACACAATAACGTCATGTTTAAACAAGCAATACCAGCTCCTGCAGAGCACGGTCTCGGAAGGAAATCTATTCCAAGAACAAGCGCATTAACGGAAATTGCATTACAGAATTGGGTGACGTGGGGGTATGGGGTGCATTACTGAGAATCGCATTTTAAACATCTATTTGTAGGGGGCCCTGCCTTTTATGGGTGGCTATTAGATAAATTCAAGTCATTTTTCATAACTGGCTTCTTGTTTTTTTCCGGTGAAGCCTTATTTTTTTTTTGCCTACTGTACACTTCAATAATATTACCCCATTATTGACTTAGAGCTCCATTTGAAACGCAATACCTTTAAATGCAAGAGGGGCTAGCCCCCAGTAAGTCAGGTCAAGTCAGGCACCACGGAGGGAGGAGGGCCGCATGAAAGCGGGGAGCATGTGTGAAAACGGCAAATGGGAGATTTATATGAGCTCTGAGTCTTTACCACCAGCTGAGTGGGGCCGCCGCATCAATAGAAATGGAATTAAGTCCTGGCGAAGTGCACCCGTTTATTAGCACGGAGAGTAGATATCAGATATAGGCTTTTAACCTCCGTGGAAGTAAAGAGCCTGATGGCTGAGGCTTCGGTTAAGACTCCTACACTCTCAGTCACAGCACTTCTAAGGGAGGAAGCGCGCCGCACCTGTAGGCTGTTAAGGCCAGTTATGGCCATTGATCGCAGGGGAAAGTGAAACACCAAGGTTAGCAACACGCTCAACACAAAGTGCACTTCATAATGTTACAGCACCTAGAAAGTAAGTCAAAGCACAAGCGTTTGAATCCTCTCGCCAATAAAAATGTGGTGTGTTTGTGTAAAAGTAAGCATGAAAAGTAAGCATGTCCTTTCCACTTCCCTGGTCTGTTGGTGACCCCGTTGTACTTTATAACTGTCATCCTTGAGAGGGCAGAGAACAAATAACTCTCACCAGACTTTTTTTTGACTAACTAAGGAACTCAATTGGAAATGGTTTTGCATCATTCATTTGTTTAATGGAATTCTTCTTGTATCTAGATCAAGTATCATTGCACAATTTCATTAGTACTTTAAACCAGGTATTTCTATACATATATCATATAATTGAACACATAAGTATACAGTTGTTTACATTGGATTAAGGCTTGTGGAAGGCCCCACACATAACTGAACATAAACATTGTAATGTAGGCTATATTGTTCTTGTTATGTGAAGTACTGTACTGTATCTCCTGAAGTTTTCATTTGGACATTTAATACATGTTTTATTTGAAGAGTAGGAGATGTACAGTACTTAACTTGTATATAATTAGGAAAGCAATCAACACCCAAGGGAAAAAGGAACAAAAATTGGTTATTTAGAATAATTACAACTGAAGCAGAAGGAAAATGGCATAATTAGCGTTAATTACAATTCTGAATAAATTCTAATCAAAGACAAAGGAGAAACATCTGTGTTTATTGTGTATGAGCGCTTTGGATATGATCCCTGAACCAAGGTGTTGGACAACGCATCGGAGATATAGGCCAGACATGCATGGGTTCTGTCGACACTTGAGCCTGCATACCAGACAGTATTCCTTCACCTGCCTCCTCAACCTCTTCATCAGCACTATTGACCCCTTTGACAACAGCGATATTCTGCAGGAGCAGTAGGCCTGGCAGTAACTCAGAAAGAGTAATCAGTCAAACACCGCCACAGTTTGGCTGTTGTCACATCTTTTTCCGGCCCTGTCAGCCAGCCAGTAATCAGCCATTGTACTTGTGCTAGAGAATAACAAGAATATCTGGAAATACTCAAAAAGTGCCGTTGTGTGATATCTCACTAAAAATGGGGCCAGTCTTATTTCAGCTAATTAGTGTCAAACCCTTTACAACAATCTTTTGTCAAACTGTAAAACAGATAGTATAGTCAAAAGACAGAAGGAAATTAATGTGCCCTTTTTTTACATTGACTGGTCATTTCCCCAGTTGAATTATGCACCTATTAAACAAAGTACTGTATGCCAAAAGAATATAGAGTTCCAAATAAGAAGCAGGTAGGGGTTTGGCATCTAGTTTAATAATGCTTAGGCCTAAGGTAGACCTGTCGGGAATCAAACACTCAACCTTTTTGCTGGGAACCCACAGCCTCTCACTCTAACCCTTACTGACTCTGCTGTGAAGTTGTGTAAACAGAGCTATCTAGCGATAGTTCGCAGGTGCATTTTCAGTTGTTTATCACCTCATTCTCTCTTCCAGTTTCCCAAAATACCCCAAATTGTTTTTTTTCTCAAACGCAGAACGAGTAAAGGATGAAGGAAGCAAATAATTCATTTAATTCATTTTGTCCAACCCTAATATGCTGTGGTCCAAGAAAAAAAAAAATTACGAACACAAGCTACAGTATTCCGTTTCATGTTGACTTTAGACTGGACCACATGTTACTGTTGATACCAGAGTGAACAGTTCTAATAATAGCATGGCTGTCACAGAAGCATGTACTGTAAATACTTACTAGTTCATATCTCTAGTTTTCTTCCTATATCCAAAATATTTTCTAAAAAGTGAATAAAACATGAGAGCTATCTTGCCTGGTCGTCACCAACTTGTGGATATGCTTTGTGTTTTATGCAAGTGCAGACAATTACACATGGGTTGGCCTCTCCATTATCACTCCTTTAATCCTGATTTTGTGCAATCAGTATGTCACTCCTATGTAGTTTTAGTGCTTTGCTCTGTTGGCAGATACATTGTTCTAAAAATGGCCACTAAATGTTGCTAATTGCAGCATGTCTGAAGGCTTAAAGAATACGAAATAGCTTTGTGTTCCACATAACCTCTCCAGTCTCTTTCAACTGGAAGATGTAAAAAGAATGTTAAAAACGTATATATTATATATATATTATTTATTTTCTGTGTGTTTTGTTAAAAGCCCATTTATAATAGCGTGCTTCATGTCAACTCAGTCTTTCATTAATTAAGACCAATGAAGCAGACGCCGTCTGCCGCCATAACACTAGCCAGCCTCCCTCCATCTCCACCGTATGGCTCTCACAATTTTGATAGTTTACAAAGACTTTCTCTTACCATCACAGGGATTTACTCTGGACTCGCTTTTTTAAATGTATTATGCATATTAAATAAGTCTTCCACATAATTGTGACACACAAAACAGTATAAATCATGTTCTGCCTGTGTTTATGTCATTAATCACTCTAAGTGATTTCATACATCAAGTTCTGTATGTTGCCAGTGGCGTTAACCCTGCCGATTTGAACCATCACATGAATAAGCAAACATGAGTGAGGTGTTAAATGTTTACAGTTTTACTTCCTTACAGCAGCACACGTATATTATTGACTGACTACATGAGTGCTGTACCTCAGTGTGGGTTGTTTGAGAAGGATAAATTGTAAATACTTATTTTGCCTCGCCGTCAGCCTGCCCATGTATGACAAGCTGGTGGGTGATGGACGCACGCACACACACACACAGGCAGCCCCTAGGAATTAATTATAACTGAACATATTCTATACTGTCAATGAGACACATTGTGTTTTATCTAATATGCCGATGTGTTGGAGAGAGTTGTACATTTGTTTATTTGTGTTCCATACATGTTTAAATGTTTAAAACATACTGTATATAAAATATTGTTTAGTGCATATTGAAGCGTAAATGCATGTTTGTGTATGCAGAAATGCCAACATTTATAGCATATAGTGTTTAAAGAGATTGTTCGCGGTGATACCATTTCACCACCTACAGAAAGGTGACAACACTAAGTTTCCAGACTAAGCAAGGCCGGCGGTAGCGCTAACGCCTATGTAATAACAATTATGTTGGCCGAAAGGTGGATTTTCTCTCGCCTGGGCGCATTTGCAAATTTAAAATGAGCTGATTTGATTGGCTGTAATTAAAGACAGCCCCCACCACTCCTACTGATAATTTATTAATTCTAATACAACCTTTTTACAACTGCGCCGCCGTTGTACTCTTTTACCGCTGTTGCCACATGTCCTGAAATTATCAAAAAAGTATTGGCTAAGTTGTGGCCAACATTTTTTTGCACATTTCAGGATGGCGGTAAACTGGCGCAACGGCGGTGCAGTTGTAAAAGGTTAGGATTAGAGTGAATAAATTATCAGTAGGAGAGGTGGAGGCTGTCTTCAATTACGAATCAAATCACCTCCTCTCATTCCCTTTAACAGCAGCACGCTCTCTGTCTCGGCAAACTGCCAATTTCATAATAGATGGTGAAAGTCCAGTCCGGCAGAAAAGCTTCTCCTGGGAGGAAACTGTCATTTGGCTTTTGCCCTCTGGCCAGGTGGCTGAGGAGGAATGGCGCCACCTGCTGACAGGTGAGCTTGGCCTGGACAACCCCCTACTCCAATCCCTGCACCTGGCTACTCTAGAAGTTTGTCTGGACAAGATGGAGGACTTCCCAGGGCCTGTGTTGGTACATAGCATTCCTTGGGGAGGTGTGGAAGATAGCTTTCTACACACACATCAACACTCCATCTTGGAATTACAAACAACGGCATCAGACATTGCACTTTCATCTAATTAAGTCTTGTTTGTTCCAGTTGTGCAAATCAAATCCTTCCAATCTCCATGCAAGAACAGCTGTTCAATCATGACATAAACTGTGCATTCGGTGCCTACTTGCATACACATGCGCACGAACGCATGCCCGCACACACACAGCAGCCACCATTTTGAATTTTAATTAACAGAATGAATCATAACACTTTTATCTAATTAAAACTAGTTTGCTGGCGTAGTGCAATTCATATCTATTCAATCTCAGTGCAAGAACAGCTGTTCAATCAAGCAGACACACACACACACACACACACACACACACACACACACACACACACACAAATCCCCTGGAGATCTTAAAAAAAGGTGTCTCCATCTCAGAGCACCTGCCAGCACACATAGCCAGCGGGCCTAAGTACCAACAAGCCCGGGGAGCATCATTTCACAAAGTTCGCAGCATTATCCCAGCGTTATCGCGGCGTTATCGCTCAACCCCCCCCCCTCCTTAACCAAGTAAAAACATTACTCCACATGTTGCTTCTCGGCCCCGCAACATCGACTGCCTGTCCTTCTCCATCCCTCCATCGCGCTCTCCTCTTCGTGCTCTCCTCTCTCTCATTCTCCTTCCTCACATCCACCTTCTATCACTTCCCCTTCTCTCCTGACCCACATCGCAGATTGCCTCAGTTTATCCCTTAATTACATTGCTTAATCTTTCTACAGGTCAATAAATTGCTTTTGTTGCCATCTTACCACCCCCTCCCCCTCCCATTCTATGGGGGGGATGGGGGAAACACAAATTTGATGCCAAAGTGCCTCCATTATATTGCAGGGTAACCTGATTATGCCGATCTCCTCCAGGCTTCTCCCGGCCTGATGAATGAAGATGGCAGTGAATTCCCTCATTACAGGCGGCATTAAAAGATGCCATTTGCTCATTCCCGCGGCTCCTCGCTGAGCCTCCTCCTGCTCCGGGTCACTGGTCCATGGCGCTACAGTAGGCCTATCTCTACAGCTTTGGCGGAGGAATTAAGACTGCGCCTCGATGGCAAATGTGATGCGGTGTAGTAGATAAAACTGAGCTTGGGAAAAAATAGAGGCTCGCTGCAATGTTTCATCAAAGAGAAATGTTGTTTTTCACTGTTTTTGTCTACATTTAACCTACCATTCCTCTCCTATGTCTACTTATCTCTAAATGGGAACAGGTAAAGGAACATTTCCACCAGTACGTTACTTTCAAGAGAATAATGTTCATGCGGCTCTGAGCTGAACCCAGAAGTGACCCGCCTTCTCAGTTGTTGTGTATTCTTGGTTTCACATAATTTACACACGTGGTCACATACACACACACACAAATACACCCAGGATATCCCCCGGAGATCTTTAAAGAGGCGTATTCATCTCAGAGCTTTACTTTAAACCACCTTTTATCCTTTCCCGGTTCACTACGGGTGTGTCTTTATTTATTTGCCACACCTATCATGCCTAAAGCGGTGTGTGTCCACTGGAATTCAGCAGCGAAGGAAAGGAACACTGCTGCTTCTCAGGTTCCTCCACTTGTGCTTGCTCGTAACATGTGCATGTGTGCCTCTGCGTTTTGTGTTTCTCCTCTCCTCAGGCGGCCCTGTGTTTGTTGGGACCCAGGAGGTGGGTTGGTCCTCTGGCCTGTGAAGCAACTGCATACCTTCCTGGAACAATAGGAGATGGAGATAAGCACTTATAAAGACAAGAAGGATGTCCTTCATAATTCAGTAGTCAATGTGTGATTGTTTAGCTATCATGACAGAGGCATGACATTACATGTCATGCCTCTGTCTCTAATTCCACTCATAAGATATGTGTATATAGATATGTGTGTGTATATATATATACACACTGTATATATATATATATACAGTATTAAACATTCAACTACGGAACACCACTAGTATTACAACATTACAAATTATAGTGTCAACATTCCAAATAATTGCGCAATATTAGTGCACAACTAATATTCCATAATTGGGCCTAGTTTTAATTCGAGATCATATTTACTGAGACCTCCGCAAAACGGCAATGTGTGAATTCACGTCTAAAAGCATTACGTAACGTTCCGTTCTGCCCGGCGTTTGCGGCGCGGCCCAGCTCCTGGTGGGGGCGCTACAGGGCTCTTCCCGAGGAGAGGTCTGTTGCAAGGTTACACGAGATGAATGCCATCTTGGCTCTACGGCGGCGGAACGCAGGAGCGAGGCGGGCGCAGTTGTCCCGGTCGTTGCCGCTACGTTCGTCCTCCTGAGCTGCGCGCGGGGGGAGGGGCTTCGGGAGAATCCGCTGGACTGTGGGACTTGTTGTCGGGGTCCGGTCGAAGGGGCCGTAGTCTTTCTTGACACCGGGATCCCCAGAAACAGAACGAGAGATTAGGCATGACGGCTACCGGAGCGTAGACATGATGATTCATCTGGTGAGAACACTTTATTGGATTTAGATTTTTTTTTAGTCATATTTCGGAGCTCCGCTTCTATACGGCAGACACCGCCATTATCCTGCCGAGATCAGTAGTCATGAGTTGTGCAGTTTGACTATGATATGCATCGTTAAACTGATGGGGCATTTCAGTAACTCACATAGCCTATTACGTAGCCTACCCGTTAAATCCAGTTAACGTTACATTCTGCGCTGTGGAAGTACTGCTCCTTAGCATGGGAACAAGGGTGAGGTTTTAATGACTGCTAATGACTAACCGACGGAATGACTCTGGGAGAGGTGTCATGTTTGCCCACAGTGTCCGTCACAACAGCAGTCACTTGACTACCAGCCGCGTTCTATGCTGCGGTGCAAACTGTCCCGAACTGCTGCCTGCTCTCAGCGGGCTCCCGGCGCTGTTTCTGTTGCATTGTGTCACTGGTGGTGGGTGCACACTGTTATGGACACTTAACCGCGGCCTTCGGCGTTGAGCTAACTCCTGGGGCCTGGTCCCTGCTCCCGCTGCCGTGAAACGTCTTGTGGTTTGTTTGTTTTTTGCTGCTGCTGCTGTTGCCCTGCTCAGCTAAAAGTGCCACTTACAGGGGCACAAGCCAAGCTATGTATTGCGTGTAGGGACTGGTTCTGCTGCAGGCTTGTGACCATACGGTTTCCTCACCTGTTAGTTTCCCTAAAGGCCTTGCCTATAAGTGTTACATGAACCAATGGGCCGTCCCAACACCTGAGTTAGACATTATTAAATTAGCAGTTTCGTCTTTTATAATGTATGTGTTATTTTCATCACAGTGGGCGGGATAGTTGGCCTACCTGTAAACATCCTGTAGCCAGGTGTCTAACCCCTACCTGCTCCTTAACACTGTAACTGTACTCACTGTGAGTCTTAACACTGTAACTGTACTCACTGTAGGTCTTAATACTGTAACTGT
>JAOEHI010039776.1:0-13342 GCA_025447815.1 Percopsis transmontana
GTTGGGTGTCGTCGGCATAGCAGTGGTAGGAGAATCCGTGAGAAGAGATTACAGAGCCAAGAGATCTAGTGTACAGTTAGAAGAGTAAGGGTCCCAGCACAGATCCTTGCGGAACCCCAGTGGTAAGCGGGCAGGGTTTGGACAGGCATCCATTCCAGAGGACTCAATAGGAGCGATCTGTCAGATAGGACTTGAACCAGGAGGGCGCCGAGTTGGAAATGCCCAGCTGAATCCTCTCAGAAATAACTAAGTTTATAAGTAGCCTAAAGTTTGATATCCAATATCAAAGTATCAACGAAAATTATACAAAATATAAGCCCACATTGAAAGTGTCATGAACATAGACATTATAAGACATTATTTTAATGTCCATGTTCACAAAGATCCCCCCCCCCCCCAACTACCATAGGGGAGACTCATCCTGCATGGTCCGTGTCCCATAAACATTTGACACTTTCTGTAATAGGATACATGGCACTATGGTTTATGTGGTATCATTAGCACAACCTTTATACATTTTAATTTGTACAATGTATTACATTTTGTTTGGATAGATACATTATTATAGATATATTACTCATTGTGTATTGCTAATTGTTGCTGCCCACTCGGCACCAATTGTTTTTTGTGGAAGTTTTTCCTTGCTGAGGGTGTGAGCCAATGGGAGCTGTAGGGAGTATAGAGTAGCCATTCTCTGCACTCAAGCAGGAGGGACATGGGCGCTTGAATTTTCAAACCAAAACAACATTGTTTTTGTAATGCTGCAAGGGTAATTCTACACACAAATTGAAGCGTGTCCTTTTAAAATAGGTGAAGTGAGCGCAAGTTACTGCATGCTGTGTTTTTTCTCCTTTCGTTAATGTAATGTTAATTAAGCACGTTTTCAGAGGATAAGATATGAGATACAATACAGTCAGTTTATAGCGGTCAACCACATTTTCAGGTCCTATCTTCATACATTATAGTCTTGTGTTACAGAGCTGTTTACAGTGGTGTTCTGTCTTGCCTCTGCTGAAGCTACTTTATGAAGCCACAAACCACTGAGGCAGACAGACAACTCACCTGGTTATAGCCCTTCTTTGTTTTACAGTTCTGCCTCTTCAAGACCTCAGTCATCGTCAACTGTAAACACTCCATCTTAGAGTCTGAAAAGTAGAGGTTTTTTTCATTATCTAAACTTTCACACAGTCAAAATTGCTCTTACATATTTGGAACTTTCAAGGACCAAAATATCCTAGTGGCTGTGATTAACTTACAGGCTTTTAAACTAATTCAAGTATAGCAGAAGTATTGCAGTTATGTAGTACAGGTGTCAATTATGGAATACCTATCTCCTCAGGATTTTTGCATGCTTTAGTCAAGTTTATAGAAGTGCACACTTTGGTTTCTCTTTTCCACTGACTTCTTCCACTAATCACCACCTGAGATAGAGATAAATATCAAATAGAAAAATGAAGTTAGCAAACCAGCAGCCTTAGTTTTTTACTTAAGCTAATAATTTATATTGATAAAGCAGCCTTACCATGACAAAAGTTGAGTTTAGGCATGAAAGCAGACGGAGACATAGCGCTCGTATTCTTTAATAGTAAACAACTTAGGTCAACAGGTGTTTAGAATTAGGAAAACAGGCTTGTGCAAAGCACCAAGACCAGACAATAACCGACAACATCCTCCCCACCCTCTCGCTTATATAACTACCCAGAAGAACTTACACCAATCAGTAATTAACAGCAGCAAAAATTATATTTGTATTCAAATGAAAAAAGGTACAGATTACAGTTTTAATACTCAATAAACAGCTTCATACCCTGTTGTAAACCATGTCCAACGTTAGAGGTACTGCTTCTCGGTCCCCGTCAATTCCAAACCTCTTGCTGGCAGGTCCTATTGAGACATTCCTTAATTTATGTTGTAGTACTATAGTTCATAAGTGTAACGTCACAGGATTCAGACCCAGATTCAAATAGAACACACATCGAACACACTGAACTTTCAAGCATTTAATCTAAGTCCAGCAGTCAAGAGACAAGCCAGAACAGGTGTGGGTCAGGCGATGTGGCGGAACTTAAAAGTTTTAAACATGGGGTGTCCAAGGGGCTCTATTGACCATGACAGAAAATTTGTGTGTAACCCTAACCTGGCATCTAAGGAGCATGAGTGAATCCTATGATTGCCGTTTGGAGGTAGAAGTAAAAATTCCCTTAACCCTCGAGCAGGCTAAATTATTGAGTAGCATACTCTGCAACGGAGGATATTTAGAGACAGTCGAAGTCTAAAGTTTAAATATTTGATAGCTCGGGATCAGAGGCATTCAAGATCCTTTCCTGCATCGGGTCGCGTACCCTCAGATGAACCACTAAATTTGATTTGAGTGGCAAAATTAACATTATCATTTACAGGTGCTGGTGCGATCAGGAGCAGACAGGGAAACCATAACAGCCTTCTGCTTTCAGCGCAGCCACATAGCCAATCCTTTCTTGAATACTAACTGACCTGAAATGTCCTGGAGGGACTGCTATTTACTGTAGGCAGTTGCAGGTTACAAAGTATGTGTAGCATTAGCACAGCAGTAGTCTCAACCTCTTCCATTCATTAGGACTACGTCACATAAGTGACTTGTGCTGAAGGCTAGCTATACAAGACTAGCACAGCAGTGGCACGGAGACCAGAAAATAGACAGTATATTTAAATGTAATATATTATGCTTTTTGTTTTTAACTTGTTTCTTTTTAAGGCAAAGCAGCATGGACAACTTTTTCCAGATTTTGTCTTTGTTGAATTGTGTTGAATTTGTTGAAATGTTTTTAATTTGGTCAGACTTCAAGTTTGCAAAACCCCTCTATTGCAGTTACAATGAAATGTTGACATAATGGTCAAATTGTTTACTTTTTGGTCATTTTAATTGTTAAACCTTAATATTAATGGAGTATTCAAATATATATATTTCTAGATTAATTGAGAACTACGGTATATCACTAGATTAGTCGATAAAAAAAGAGGTGCAGCCCTACAGGGAAGGAGGAAAAGATATGAATCATAATATGGAAATGGCAGATGTTCCTCCAGTCTCATCCTCATAATAACTGATGATGCTTTTACGAAATGGAAAATGTTGATGAGGGTAATAATTATTCTGACAAAGTTGTCTGTACAAGAGTGTGTGTGTGTGTGTGTGCCTGCGTGCCAGACTCACCCATAGCCTTGACAGCTCGTGTTCCTGCAGTATGACCAAGCTCCAGGGAGTGGATGAACACCTCCGTTCTCCTCTCTCCTCCAGCTAACGTCAACTACAACACCAAACACACTGTCACGTGCTTAGCCCGTGGTTGTGTTGCTTAATTAAGTGCTAGTGTATTAAATGGATATGCAAGTGTGTTTTAGTGCAGTGTGTACACAGATGTCTAAGTGCTAATTTATTTATTTATCTATCTATGAATGTGTGTATCAGTGTATGTGTGTGACCTCAGCCTGGTACAGCTGGATGAGTGCTGTCCTTGAAGCATATCGACAGTAGTACAACACCAGGTCCGCCAAGATGGGAATGTTCTGCTGATAGGAACAATCATACGAGTCTGACTCCGTCTTAGAGGTTTGCTGTGGGATGACAGTTACAGTCAGTTGACCACTTTATTCAGATAAGTCATTAAACAGTATATGTGGCCAGTACAGAACCACTGCTGTAGGATAGTGACGTGTGGGCATGATGCACGTGGGCTGCAAAGTTGCAAAGCCTAAAATAAATGTGAATCAACAAAACTGCAGGTTTTGCAGGTTGGAACCCCTAAAGCAGGGGTTCTTTTTTAACTAAAGGGGGCCGGACAAGGGGTGGGACTGTAAAAGTGCAAAGTTAACCCTGTCAAAGTGCAAAGTTAACCCTAACGCTGACAAAATGCTTAGCTTATGATTAATACTAAGCATGTACATTATTACATTTGAGTGGCAATACAATATGAAGTTGGCCCGACTACATGCATTGCTGATATAATTTAAGGGGCTGGTCAAGTAAGGCGCTAGCCCCGGGCCTTAGTTTGAAGACCCCAGTCTATAGTTCCAAAACTATGGACCATTTCTTGGGGGTGTGGTGCTTGAAAAGTTTCAAAAGTGTACTGTTGGTATGGCTTTTTTAATGAGGTTAGTAAGTACCTGGCAGACGACGTTTGCAGGCAGGCGGAGCAAGCTGAGTGTGTTTCTTTCATACCAAGGGTCCAACATTCCAAGGAGACACGCTATGTCGTTGGTACTGTCCGCTGTGGCCATCACACTGAGGTCCTTATTGGACAAAAACAACTTAATGTGTTTTCTTACAACATGTGGTCTGCTTTTACTGCAGTTTTAAGAAAGTTGTCTAAAATGGCAGAATGGCTAAAGAGGTTGTTTATTATTTCTAGTCTAGTCTTCCACTTACAATAGACAAGGTAGATCCTTTCACCAAACCTCCTGTCTGAACTGCAGAATCAGGGCATTTTAGGCCAACTGTCCTGGTGGGTCTGGGTGAATCCTGCCTCACTGGCACAAAGTAGAACTGAAGCTTGAAGGCTCTACTGAGATGTGGGCATGAGGTCTCCCTCTTCCTCAAGCTGCTGTAAGCCCGAGCCACTTTCCCTGCCACGCGGTCGGCACCAAACACAACCACCCTCAGCGTAATTCTCTTACCGTCCTCATCACTGCTCAGAATGGGCCTCCTACGGAAGCATGTGTGTCTGAGGGCACCAGTCTGTGACTGGGATGGAGATTCAGGACTCAGGGGAAACTGCTGTGGCAAGGAATTGGAGCGCTTGGAGCGTAACACCAAAAGGTCTTTAGACTCAGGGTTGCCTAAGCTCTTGGCTCGGTAAAGCAACCGAGAACTCTTGGGTTTGAAGAGCCGGTACAAGTGCTGGCTGAGCTTTACCGAGGCTTTGTTTATGGACTTCGGGGAGGATTTTTCTGAAATGGGAGAGGTAGAAGGGGAAGAGGAAACAGAAAAAGAGTCCTCTGGGTCTTCGAAGTAGTCGCTGTCAGCGCCAACCGAGAACAGAGAGGGGGTATAGGACTCTGAGGTGACAGACAGGGTGGAGAACATAGAGTCTTTGGAGGCAGTAGACAGGGAGGAGATAGTGGAGGCGCGGTGGTCTGTGCTGTACCCATTGGGATACACAGGCATGGAAGGCAATTCCACATAGCCTTCCTCAAGCTCCGGCCCGTCCTCCTCTTCTTCGTTGTCTTCATCTATGTCTTCCTCCTCGTCGTCGTCAGCCTGTCCATTTGTGTGGAGGTCTGGTTCATGTTCATTCTCCACAAGGGTGTTCAGAATATCTGCAGAAATTAGCCAAATTAGCTAAATGCTAATGTTAACAGGAAACTCAGAGGATTAGAATGACTATACGAAAGGGATAAAGACAATAAGAAGACCCACAAAAATTCTTATTTTACAATAAACAAAGTTTTACCAAAGTTATCTTTGTCCCATTGAAACAGGAAACACTTGGCTGTGGGTACTGGGAGCGTCTGCAACATTCCTGACGAGAGTAGAGAAAAATAAACAAGAATATCAAACTAAATAAACAAATAGTCCAATTTGACAAATACACTTCCTGACATGTATCCATGTTTGAGTCTAAGGTGGTACATTGTGGAACCTTATGTTGCGCATTGTATTCTACTGCATTGCTAACTTATGCAACAACTGAAACATTCCCACAAGAATAAAAGCAGTATTTATCATCTCCATGTTTACTCCTCAAGTTACATTTTCTTATACATGTGTTACATGTCATGTTAAGGCCTGCCATCTTACCATCTGACTTCCTGCCATTGGAGGCCGGGATTCCCAGCCTCTCTCTCAGTCTCTCCAGGCTCTGGATCACATGACAACGGCCCTGCTGAACGTCGTCCATGGTTGCAGCTGTCTCCAAGACATCACTCACCATGGAGAAGATTTCCGCCAGTTGAGTCAGACTGTTTGTCTGGAAGATGGCTGTACTGTATCATTTTGCTTTTGCTCATTTGGATTGCTTATGATGCAGTAGTTCAGTACCACTTGAACAATACAGGTACACTAACTTAGTTTATGTATAACAAACCAACATGGTGGTTCTCTTTGTTAGTTGGAATTAGTGAAAACATCATGGAGGGAGAGGGCAAACTGCTGGAGACCACTGCAATATCCAAATGTATGAGGCGGTCTAGGTGTACCTGCAGGGTCTTGTGGATGCTGTGCAGTGGGTACTTGGTGCCCAGGGTGGACTGGAAGGCATGTTTAATCAGGGTGATGTAAGTTTCTCTCTGGGTGTGTTGGATTTTACTTAGTTGTTTGGCCACAGACAGAAACTCAGCAGGCACCTCCACTGGATTCATCAGCAACACAGTCCTGCAAAAATGTACCCTGACGCATAAATGTCACAAATGCAAACAGTGGCTAAGAAGATATAAACAAAGAATACATATGCAACCATGTACATATTTCATCAGAACAAAAATGTGTAATTGATTTGAAATCATCTCATAACCCCTCCAAAAACATCTTGTGACTAATAATTATATTTTTGGGGTCTACTAGAATAGATTTACATGCTTCATTTAAATGCACATTATTTTTATTTTCTCATACTGTACATGTCTTTTCACCCTCTCTCTGAATTGCTCTGTTTGAGCACCTGTGTCTTTAGGCCCCCACTCTTTTTGAGCCCAGAGTGCTCTGATTGGTCAGGTCGCCTACTCTGTTCAGATTGGTCAAACGCCAGAGCTGTTCTGGCAGATGTAATAATCACAGCTTTCATGATGTGTACAAAGAAAGGGGCTACGGATGAACGTGAAACACATTTTTCACTAGCTTGTGTTAAACTCTACACCCATTCTGTTTTGTACAGATGTGCAGCCGACAACAGCAGTGCTCCAATTTTTCAGTGCCTACTCAGCCACAGACCTCACAATTACAATTATACAAACATAGGCTGACAAAAAGAAATGTCTCATTTCAACTTTTGTGGGTTGGTAGACACTCCAGATACCCAAATGTAGCACTGAAAGCACAAAAAAGTGAGTAATGGGGACCTATTAGTAGGCTAATAGGTCCCCATTAACCATGCATGATGATTTCAATTATTAGTCCCTGTAATTGAAATCACCTGGGTTAAGTGAACAAGCAGACGAAAAACCTGGCAGGAATTTTACATCTGAAGTCAGAATTACCTACCTCTGATGGCCACGAAGCAATAACACTTATTTAACTGTTTCATAGGCAATTTCATAAAATGGTTTAGTTACGAGATCTGGGCTAAAGCCCCTGTAAGCCCGTGCATTGAAAGCGACCCTGCCTGTGGGCGGCACTGCTCTAATTTAGTGATAACCTTTTATAATTATTTTCCAAGCCCATGTACTGGACTATAATTTTTCTTCTACCAATAAAAGAAAATATAAATATAAGATTTGATGATATAAAAATATTATTATAGTTTAAAGGCTGCAAACTTACACAGAACTTAGGGCTGTTTAAACAGAATTTATACCCGATATCTAGTAACTAAATTTAGTATCTCCAAGTACCCATAGCGGTACACTTACACTGAGTTTGCCTCTTTGACAAACCCATGACACCCCACAGGTGGTATAATCTAATAAAAGTATAATCTTAAACTTGAGAGTTCCCAAGCACAAACTCCTTATTTATTAATGAAACATCACTGCCTGAACTCTTCACACAACAGCTCCAGATCACAACCATGTGATGTGTGCAATCTCATAACATCTGTGGTGTGGACCTACGTGGTTTTAGAGTGGAGGTTTGAGTGGTTCAGAGCTTGCTCTTCTCTCACCAGTCTATGAAATGATATCCCTGGAAAACAAACATCTGGTACATTACAAGTAATAGAATTTAACCCTCTGGATCAGAGATGGGCAACTTTGGTGTTGGTGAGGGTCAACACATTATACTCCTTACTACCAGGGGGCAAAAATTACAAATCCACATTTTTGCATATAGTTCACCATCTTACTGCATGGTGAACTATATGTAAAGGACGGTTGTGGGGTTGAGCCCTGTAATTTGCCTACCTGTATCCTTGAGCAAAATGCTCAAAGATACAGGTAATTGTAGCCTACTCATTAGAAGTCCTCGTAATTGTAGCCTACTCATTAGAAATCATTAGAAAATCATTAATCACTTTGGTTAAAATCATCCCCTAAATTATATAATTGTAATATTTTGCTGTACTTTTCATCCAGCGCCTGAATCTGCAGTCAATGATGGCCATACACTCATATTCAAAAGCTTTTGTCATCTCAATTTTTTTTACTGTTTCGACCTCTGATAATGGCTTTTTCACTGTAGCTCTGAAGGCTCTGTTTAAATTGGAACAACATAATATTACAGATTTTTTGCTGGTTTTACCTTTAGTGCTTTATCCTGTGCTATAAAAGTGCTTTCCCAGCAGGAACATATAGTTGTGGGTGTCCTTAATATTAGCAGTTGCCCATCCCTGGATTAGAACACATTCTTGTACTATTGGCAGATCAGATCAACTGGATCATGCTTTGCTCATGGGCAATTTGAAGGTAGAATACTTCAAAGTAGGCATACTCATTACAGATACAATATCCACCAATAAGCAGCTGGATCATAATTACATTTATAATTTAGTTAATTTGATATGATGATGTGAATAAATAAAGACATTTATTTTAACTACATTTACTTATTTATTGCTTGCCACTTTAATTCACATATCTTCAGAACATATAACAACTTAAAGATGTTCTAAATTTTTGGCTTTGAGCATACTCCAAAATAGGTTTCTTTGTGCTTTTCCCTGCATTGCTACTGTTGTTAGGCATCCTTCATTATTCAATTGTCATACATACATTACTTGGCCTCGCCACTAGAGGGCAGTGAAATAAGGTGATCATTAGATTTGTCACTACAGTAATTAGACAGGAAGACTGTATTTTACCTGGGGCTTTGAGCTCCTGTAGTAGTATGCACAAAAGGTTTCTACAAACACTGCAGTAAGGCTCAGGCCATGTGAGGAAACATCTGAAGACCTCCATAGCTTCAGCCAACAACTCTGTGTCTGGAGGACAGTAGGGCGTCTACAGGCACACACAAACCGAGTGATACAATGTCTTATAACTTTCAATTGGCAGATTTATGTATTTAATCCTACTGTAAGCATATGTATGCTTATTAATGGACACTGCCCTATAGTCTGTTTTTAAGTATTTCCACTTTCACTTCTAGTAGTTTTGATAGTCTGGTGTCTAACTGTAACATTTTTTACCTGAAGCAGAGTTGAGGAGAACATGACAGCGAGGGGAGCCACCAGCTCATACTGACACTGCTTCTGAACCTAAACACACACACACACACACGCACACACGCACACACATCTCATTCAAAAGTTGAACTACAAGATAGTTCTACACCTTTGGGGGGCCACAGCACTGTTACAGTAGGAAGGGGTCACAACCCCTGACCTCTGACCTCTCTGGTTTTCCTGATGATCTGCTGCAGGAGGATGATGAAGTTCTCTGGGTCTCTCTTCACTAGTTCCTCCAGACTCCAGCGGTTCATTGACCGGTCCAACGTGCATGGCAGTGCTGGACAAACACACGTTAGCTAGCTTTAATACATGTACAACACACTACCTAATACTAGATCTCTGTACTATTAGCATCATTGTTATAGATAAATATTACATTTTGATATGCATATTTTTACCATACATTTCTGCTAAGCATAGGTGTTTTTTTGGTTTATTTTATTTGTTATTACTTGAATTAGCACTTTAATTTGCTTTTTTGAAGTCAACTTGGGTGACTTACTGTATGTATGGAATGCAAAATGGGACTTAAATTGCTTGGTTGACCTAACTTGTATTAATGCCATCAGGCATTAAATATACGCGTGCACTCTGCACAAAATGTATTCATTAATTGCAATTATAATTTAGTGCCTTCTGTGATTCATGGCTAAACCTTGTATTCGTGTATTGCAAATAGGAATGCAACATACTGTGTGTGTGTGTATGTGTATGTGTGTGTGTGTGTGTGTGTGTGTGTGTGTGTTGGTGTGTGTGTGTGTGTGTGTGTTTGTACTAGATTTGGATTTGGAATTCATTATTTACTTTACTTTACTTAATTTTATTTACTTTATTTTGCAGAAAAATGCATATCAGCCAGATAACAAACAACAGAATAGACTCCCTATAAAAGCTTTGCTATGTTTAGGCAAACACAGAGGAAAACAATTTATTTGGTCACACACCGCACCAAAGAAAAACTCTGAAACCCCTTTTAAGACATGATAAGAAAGTGTGTGGGGAAGGAATACAGAAGGAATACAGAACTGAAAGTACTGTATTTTAATTCTCTCTTTGATCTTGTTTTTTGAGGTTGCAAAATCTTATCGCATGAATAGCACGGCTCTGATTAATATTAATATTAAATGATAAGGTGGCTGTCTGCAAACTACTTTCCGCTCTATTTTTATTTCCTGTCAGAACATCAAAAATTCATGTCAAAACTCAACGGTTTGCTCATGACCACACCACCAGGGTGTGAGAACGCAGCTTGTACAGGTATGTGTTTGGATGGTTGCTGTGTGGAGGCCAATGCAGACTGCATTTCCGCTCCTTCTACACTACAAGCACCCATAAATGTGTGTAACCACTTCCTCTCAGCCGGTGTTTCTAGTGAGCGTGACAACTTCCTCCATCGTGCAACAACAAGCTTTTCTCATCTGTCAGAGAACAACAGGTTTACTAGCGTGCCACCACTGGGCTGGGGAGGTGCCTGCCATACACAATGCGCTCGTGGTGTAAGGTGTAAAACAAACATGTGACCTGTAGATTCAGACAACAACTGGACCAAACAACTGGATGGACTTGACCAAATGGAGCGAAATGGACCTAAACTCTTGCTAGGTATGTACTGATAAATATAAATATAAACGGTATTAATTATCAATTCACAAATAAATCTATCTGGACATTTAACAAATCAACAAAGAAAACTACTGACAATAAGTGAACCTCACAAAAGTTTCCATTGATGATCCAGAAACGATACATTACATGCAAAAAAATACATACAAATGATTATAACAACCTGTGACTTAAAGTAACAATGGGTGTGTCATTTTAAGTGAATGTCTGTTTCCCTGCTAAGCTAATGAAATACTGAGCCTAATAATATACATAATAAATTGCATGTGAACGTAGTGCGGAGACCCTCCTTTGCGTCGCTCAGCCCCCTAGTAGAGGAGCTCACACTGCCTCTTTAAGATATGATGGTGGTACAGTGGGCGATTCTTACCATCCCAGGGTTGTGCTGCCATGTGGCTTTGCCTCAGCCCCTCCAAGCATCTGTCCAGAGCATGCTGGATTCGGTCCTCTGTACAGGAGGTGTGCTGCATCCTTACCTCTCTCCACCTGCAGTGCACATGAGACAGATGAAAGCTATTGTAAGCTACTGTGTGGAGCTAAGGAAACTGTCGGTTTATCACATGTGAGCGATTACTAACATTCTCTCCACATAACTCTTTCCAATGTATACTATCATATCTGGTTGTTTTGCATAATGGATATCCTCAGGTCGCTATGGAAATCATTCTGAGGAAATGCTCAGTGTAATGCCGAGGACAGATAGAGGTGCTAAGTTTGTTTTAGTAGTATGTATCTACAGTACTAGATATACATCTTTATCTCCTTTGTATGTAACTGTATCCCAGGGTGTCATCAGAGGGTGGTACTTGGCACCTAAATAACACAAAATAAGTATGGAAGCCTTCAAGCAAACAGTGTCCCACACATCCCATCTCTCTCTCACCACATCTTCTAGTTCCTTGACAGCACAAGTAAGCATCAGAATAACAGAACTGGGTACTCTGGGAGCTTCCCTTCCACAAGCCCCTGTACTGTTCACCCACACACATGTTTTGACCTAATGTGGTGTAATGAGTTTGTGTGACTAACACTGCAAGCACATGCCTGAAATAGTCAAATATCAAGAATATCTCACTATACTAACGTACAGTATATTCATAACAGACAGTGTCAATGTAACTCAGATATATAATTCTACTTTGGACGATATACTTTATAAGAGAGAAGAGTCACAGCCAGCCTGGGGATTCAAAGTTACTCTTAAGGCTAATGGTGTCTCAGTAGATTCCCATGTTGACAGACAAACTTGTCTGAATGTCACTGGTTTTAGATTTTCATCATTGTAACACAATCTGCAGGTGTTGGTCGCTTGTTTCAGTTCTGTTCTGACACCAAGAAACAAAGCATGTCAGGATGAGGAATGCCAAGTTTCAGATTGGTAAGGATTTGTAACAAATAAGAAACTTGAAAGAAGTCTTGATAAATTAGATCATACAGCATAAAACATATGCCCATTAAAGTACAAGGGTTATACCAGCCAATTTAATCGGCCGCCTTGCCTTGTTGAATAAACAGATCCTATATCATGAAGTCAATGTCAAATAACCAATAGGATTTCAAAAGGTTGAATCTAAAAACTTAGACTTACTGTAAACAGATCCTGCTCTGTGGGATTTTATTAATGTTAAGCTGTGAATCTGAATGTTTTATGTCCAGTAAAGCACTTTGACACAGGGATATTGGCCATGTTTTGTAGCGATATGCTCTCTTGACATAATGTGGAGCTTTCCCCTGGACACATGTGTCCAGACATTGGGACACATTTCTCCATCTTTATGCAGCAATTGTATTAACAATTGGACAGAAATGAGCAATCACATTTAAGTATTGCTTGGTTTTCTGCTCAAAATTCCCCAGAAGGTGTTAAAAATTCCCTTATGTGTCACATACTGTATGATAAACAAACAGTTGTGAAATGGCGACCGAAATGACTCACACATCATGCTATAAGTAGCTACAACACCTGGTCACCCACCCACATCAACTATTATATGAACCATGACATTTTTATATTTTTGATATTTAGATTTAACGTATTAAGAGGTGACAGTACCTTTAGCAATGTGTTCTAATGAAAACTAAATTTTCAATCTGCTTCTTGAGGAAATACGGTTGGTAGATTAAAATTGTACAGAATGTTTAAATGTTGAAATTAACATGTATAATTTCTGATTTCCTGAAATAACTGCCTATTATCTATGAGTCAGTAAGTCTGAGTATAAGGGTATTATTATTATTATTAGTCTAATGGAGGGACTTTTCTCCGATTTACCTAATGGACAGGAAACTGTCCATTAGTACTGTGTACAGATGGAAGTAGGGGAAGCGGGGGGGGGGGGGGCAGCTGGTAATTAAATTACAGTATAATAACATAAATGTTTTGTAACCAAAAATTAATAAAAAACGTCCCACACACACACCCC
>JAOEHI010039786.1:0-22220 GCA_025447815.1 Percopsis transmontana
CCCCCCCCCCCCCCCCCCCCCCCCCCCCCCCCCCCCCCCCCCCCCCCCCCCCCCCCCCCCCCCCCCCCCCTGTGGGATACATAGCCTGGGGGATCTAGCACCTGTTTAGCTGCATGTAAACGCATGTGTGCGTGGCTGTGTTTGTGGATGGCAGTGATATAGAGCTGTATAAACACAGAGGGCAGAAAAGGGGGGCGGGTGAGGGTGAAAGGAGGAGCAGAGATTTACAGTGAAAGGGGGAGGAAATACAGGAGCCGGTTCTGGAGGCGAAAAAAGGGAGGCGGGCGGGTGGTCACACGGATCCAAGCGCAAATGAATTAGGCCACATATGCTGCAGGGAAACATGTCGTGGGGATGAGGGGTAGGAAAGAGGGAGCACAATGAGAGGGAGGGCTAGACACACAGGAAAATGGCTGCGAGTGTATTGTGCATCCTCTGAGTCCGGTTGCAAATACATGCAGGCACGTTATGGGAATGTGATGGGTTTTATTCATATTAAACAGCTAGATGGCTTCGCAGGACAGTGTGGAGACACAGCTGGCCCCCTCAGGGTGACACATGCCAGGGCAGCCCATCAATCGCGCACCATCCAGACCACCACTTTCTGCTTGGGTTGCCAGGAGTAAACACATTTCTAATCACCAGATAAATGTTTGTAATAACTTTGTAAGGGCGTAGACACTCCCCCACCTTAAGTGTGTGTCCTGAGTGAATGTATGTCAGCCGGTCCATGTGTAATTACATCCCTGGAATAGACTTGTGGAAAAACTCAGGGACGCAATTATGCTCCCATTGAATAAGTCATCCTCCCTGGCAACGGCTAATTGCATTAAAATGGACTGTGTATAGTCCTCTAGCATGTGGCATTAAGATTAACGCCGGGGGAGTTAATAGTGTGTCATCTCTTGAGTCTCCCCCTATCTCTAATATGAGATTAGAAACTGTGAGAAGAGAGAGAGAGAGAGAAAAGGAGAGAGAGAGAGCGGGAGGATAGAAAAAAACACATTCCGCTTCTCTCCTCACAGCATCTGCTCTTCCAGCTGGGAGAAGACCGGAGCTATTCATCAGACTCCGTACTGCTGTCTGCACGCATTCAGCTCACTCAAAGGTCACACCACTAAAACACCAATCTGCAATCCTCCAGTCTGCTTTTAAAGCCCCCTCCCCCTGCTCAAATACACACAACCTTTAGGCCAAGCTTATTTACATACACAGCACAGCACAGGTCTGGGAAGATGTATGCCTATTTTTGCATCATTTATCAAACTCTATTTTCCCATTTCATTTTAGTTGTTTGGCTGCCCGGAGCCCTCTCGACAATATCTGATGTTACATTAAAAAAATCCTCCTCCCACGTAATAACCACCCCCCACCCATTCACATTTAAACTTCAACCCTGCTCACATTATATTCTGTAGCAGGTAAATAATATAGGACTACGTGCATGAAGAAGCTAATGTAGGCCAGGCCGTGTGCTTGTCCTCTGACTAATTCATAGTGAACTGCTCTCTCTGTAGGCGGCGACAGCGTGAGCCCGGTGTTAGTCCGCACACGCTCAGGGCAATGGAATGTCCACATGTGCATACTCAGCCGTGACACTGCTCTGTGTCACACTCCCTTGTCAGGCCCTTGGCGCTCCACCGAGCAGCTAATGCCTCGAAGAAACGGGATCCCCAGCCCAACGTTAACACCCCGCCACCACCATTTCTGTCCTTCCGTCACATTTTCTTCTCTTTCCTGGCTATGGCAATGTGACACATATTTACAAGAACGGGGGGCTCATAATTGTTTGGGCTCTGGTCAAGGTAATGGAGGATAGTTATGTGGCAGTCATGCCTAGCATACCAGCAAGAATGAAATAATTCGCTCATGGTTGCTGAAATATGCTGTGGGGTGGATGGGGGTAGAAAAAAACCCCACAGAGACAACGTTCCTTTTTCATCTTTTTACTATTCTCATAGAAAATGTGTAACTGGCCCAGGGTATTTCCAGGCTCAAAATGAAGCGGATATGGATGGGCATGGTCCTCCCGGAAGAAAGTTTTGTACATTTTAAAGTTAAATGCATCAATCTGGTGCACTTTGAGAGCAAAATTAAGAGGCAAGATCTATGAAGAACTTTGTGCTCTTCTAAACAATGGTGTGCTCTAGTAAACAATTTGATTGTCAGGAAATCAGTGTCACCTAAATTTCCATATGTCTACCATCATAAATTAGTATAAAAAAGATAAATCTTACTTTATAATTTTTGTAATAGCCTACAGCTGTATCATCAGCTGTCTGCAAAAAATGTTTGTTAATTCTAATTTACTTCCATAGTTTAGCCTAGCAAAAAGCTATTTAGGCTAATCATTACTACCTAGACAGACTCAACAGGGAACTTAACATGTTTTATTTTTAGCGACATTAAATGTAGTTGTCCAGAGTTGCCCCTGTGAAGTTGACACCCCAGATGATTATAATTACAATTAGGTCATTTAGCAGACGCTTTTATCCAAAGTGACTCACAATTACATGCTGCTATTACATGGAGCCATGTAATAGCAGCATGTAAGATGCCTTACATGGGTTAGGCATCTTGCTCAAGGATGCTTACAGGTAGGCCACCTCCGGGGATCTAACCCACGCCTAGACCACTATACTATCCTGCTCCCTATGATGAGAATGTAAATAAAAGTATTTTGATTCGTTTGTGCACACAAAATAAAAATTTGTGCGCAAAATTACAAGTTAACTTTACACGTTAAGCCCATGTTTAATATCCTCTTAGCTATTCGACCCATTCCAGCGCACGATAAAAGCGTGGATGAAGACGTTTATTAAAATATAATAAACAACTATATCTAGAACTAGCTTGGATATGCTAATGGTAGTCTATAACAATTTTATGTGACCATGTAAACCATTTATTCTGTGCCCACACAGCAAGGCTGTATGTCTGTATGAATAGGGAAGGGGCTGTAGGCTATAATAGGACTGATTCCAAGTGCTAGAGTTCCAGGGTCGAACAAACAGCAATGAGTGACAATAAGGCACCGTGGTGCGAGGGGTCCACACAGCGTTTTACTGAGATCTATAGGGGAGCGCGGAGAACCCTCCATACTTGGTTAGCATTTGTCCTTCTGCTCATTGGTGCTGACATCACACCTCTTTGAAGTCTGAGGCAGTACATATGTGCACATGACTATGTATGAGTGAATACTCCTCATGAGAGAGGATATAGATATAGGCAAGAGAGTATTTCTAGCTTCAGTAAAACCAACTGATGCGTAGGAGTTAAAAGCTGTGGGGGAGATTACATTAATGAAGACTTTGCAATTATTTTTCTGGTAATAGCAAAGCAAGTCAAGGTACTGCAGAGGCAAATATTAATGAAGCGCCCAGCCATTACATTATACAAAGGTTTATTGCATAAACACAATGGTTAATCAGCTAGGGAAAGGCTAGGAAAAGGCTAGGGAAAATATTGATAGGCTAACAATATACTGCACACTTGGATCTGTAGCACCTAGATGTTTGATTGTATAATGGTGCTCTACAGTACATAATGTTATAGTTCTCTAATGTCTAGACATGTAGCTCATTCACCAATCATTATGATATTTATTTAGTTCTCTCTTGTCATATACCAACTTTATTTAATTAGAATTCTATTCCAATCCCCTATGTTTAGGTGCCACCGTTACTTAAACAGAACACTGTATCACTTGGTATCCCTCCTTCATGAAAAATAAATAAACATACTGTTTAAATAAATGTTTGTAATCACTATTTGTTCATGTTGTTTATATATACAGTCCAATACCACAGAAAAATATGAACCATTCAGAGAGTCAATAAAAAACAATGCTTGGGGAAAAAAAGCATCCGATAACTATGCTTCCTTCTCTTCATTTGAATGACCTGACAGAAATCAGGCCCAAACAGACAGCGGGAGTCAACAATGTGTGTATGGAATGACACCATGTTCTCCAGAATAGACATGTGCAGCCCACCACTTGTCACCGCCATGTTACTGGGCAGAGCCACGACCGAGGTTTCTGTGTACTCTTGCAGCCTGCACTGAGAAGCTACACGGTGTG
The DNA here is from genome assembly GCA_025447815.1 of Percopsis transmontana. NCBI lineage: Eukaryota > Metazoa > Chordata > Actinopteri > Percopsiformes > Percopsidae > Percopsis > Percopsis transmontana. The sequence goes on from JAOEHI010039786.1 coordinate 4,082, forward strand.
TGTGTATCGATTTGGCCCTTGCTGTGTTTGTGTATTGGCCATTGACTCCCCTTCTATGTTAAGGAGCCCCCACTGGGCCCTTATAGCCACTGACTAAGGGTTCTTGAACCTGTGGTAGGACAGGGGGCCACACCTTAACACATACAGTCTGTGTCTGTGTGTGTGAGAGAGAGTGAGAGAGTGAGGGATTCAAATGAGCGGTCGGATACCTTGCCCAACACCCATCAACTGGTGTTGCAGGGGCGACTGTGTGCCTCTGCCTTGTGTTTGTGTATCTGCATGTGTGGGTGTGTGTACTTGGTTCATATCGACTGATAACAACGTGATGAAAGGCAAATCTGACTTACCCCAGGAAGTGTGGGTTAATCGAAGCATCTGGCAGACAGTTTCCTCTGGGGCTCCAGACAACATCAGCTGGACTGTTGATTTTTCTAGTCAATGCCGCTTTTGCAATACGTATCTGTGTGTGTGTGTCTGTGTCCACACTCACACAAATGCACGGGGGTGTAACCCTCCAGGTTTGAGCTACTAGCCAATCAGTTTAAGCAATTTTGCAGTGAAAATATACAGTTGAAAAAAATGTAACTAAAATATATCTATTAGTCGGAAGCAAAGTAGTATTTTATAAGCGCCAGGGCCCTTTTTCATTAGAGAACAACGCTTAGAGAAGAGTTAGGCCCTAAATCTTAACTAAAATGGAAAGTTTTCTTTCCCTCCGCTCTCGCTGCGCCTTTTAGAGAAGGAACCCATTAGTATGTGGAACAAACGTCTGCTGGTACCGGAAAGGACTCAATAATTCAGCATCCATTGTTTCCTGTGATGTGCGCCCTCTTCCCAATTGACCTCTGCTCCCCTGTTGTTTTTCCTGCACGGTCTTGATGGTGCTCTTCCCTTTTCCAGGCACTGTGGGAAGATGCAGCAGAGCTGCAGTATGGAATGCACACAGACCTTCAGCTAAGTGCACCTACACCTAAACAACTGCAGTGTCTATTTACAAGCACATGCTGCGCTGCAAACACGAGCCCTGCGCAGATGCAGAAGCAAACACACACACACACACACACACACACACACACACACACAGACACACACACACCCCACTCCCCAGACTGCTACATAAATCAACTGCTATCTGTTTACCAACAATAGGTGAGCCTATGCCCCACGGCCTAGCTGTCACTCAATGATAAATTAATTACTTGAGCACTCCTAATCTCTCTGCTTGCTAGAGGCTTATCTCAATCGCAGCAACTCAAAGACACACACATACACACAGACACAGTTAACAGGCTCCCACTGAGGCCGTAACCACCAGACCATTGGTCGGAAAGTCTTAATCAAATCACAATGTCTACTACTTAAGGACTTATTAAACTGCTGAATCTGCCAGTGTCCTGCGAAACACTTTGTGACACATTCCTGTGTCAACAACACGATGCAGCAGTGTCTGTGTTAGTGTAGATCTGTGTGAGTGTGTGCCTAAACACCTTAGTGAGGTGATCATTAATATGTATGACAGTGGAACAGGCCACAAGAGGGGGTATTACGAGCTATAAAAAGTTGTAATGATGTGGCAAGCCTGGGATAATTTGCACATTTTTACTCCATTATTGCTGCCATTCGTACAACGCCTGCAACGGCCTGCTAACCACTTGGACCCAATTATGGGTTGCAGTACACAAATGCAACGCTAATTACTGGACTGTGATTAGCGCTCATTAACCTTTGGCTCTGCCAAGCGAGTAGAAAGGCATGGGTTTCATGGGGCCAAGCAGCAGAGTACAAAGGCATGGGGTGGGTACAAAATGCTAGCTATACTGTCACATCTCACAGATTGCTGTCAAGACAGAATGTAATTTTAACAAATTTTGCCTTTTTTTTTAGGTTGTTTTAAATAGAACACAACGCTTAACTCCATGCTGCTAATTTTATAAATGGAGAAAGATATTTGGCTGATGCTGGTGTCCGGTGTTCACTGCTTCACCTTAAAGGTGTAATCCAGTGTAGTAACGTAACAAAGGTTATCTATTGGCTAAAGGTTGTGTACGTTAGCATGGGGTAGGTGTAATTATTGCTTTGTGTAATTATTTTTTTCCTCCAGCAAGCAAACCCTAATCCATCATATTGATGGTCCACACAGAGCCCTAGAGGGCAAATACATTGATTGAATATTCATACTCAACACAGGGAACCATTTCTCTATAAAGCCGTGTATTGAAACTGTAGGTGGTTAAACAAGGATATTATTTACAGTGAAAAAGTCTCTATCTCAAAATCTGACTGTTTTTCTGGTATGGACTTCACAGATTATTTAAGGCCTAAAACAGCAAACTATAGTTGAGCTAGATGAAAGCAACTCACATATTCTCTCATCCCACCCAAAAAGTAATTGAAGTTCAACAGTGTTCAGAACAGTGTGAGATAGTGCGAAGGCACATTTTTGCTGCTGTCTAGCCATGGCCAATTGGATTAGTTGAGGCAATGATAAACTAGGAAAGGGAAGGTCTTTCTTTGTGTGGAAGCAGTGTCTGCATGTGTTTGGCAGATTAAAAGCATCTTCTACAGATAAAAAAAGGCGAAAGGAAAAAATCCTTTCAGTTAGGCTGTTACTGGCTGTACATCCAGTGGCAGTAAGCCTGTATGAGAATTCTCAGCTGACTGTGGATGCTCTGGAAGCATGGATACCAAGGGGAATGCATGCTTCAGGGAGATGTGAAGACATCTTAAGCACCACAGAACCCAACCATTTCGGTAAATTGTTTCCATTCTGTCCCGCAGTGAGCCACTGGCTACCTATGTGGCCTAGCTCCATTTGTGTCAGTGTTAGCCCAACTCCTTAATCTGCACATGAATAGAAGCTATTATGATAGGAGTGATGAGAGAGAGAGTAGAGAGCTCTCGCAGCACAATACCCGGCTGGGACTTTTTCATAAACTCCACAGTTCAAGAGACACATACTGAATGTGACTCACAATGAAAAGCAGTGAGCCCGAACAGGCTGAACTGTCTTGAGCTCTCTCAATCATCCTCTCTCAATTAACTTCAAAACATAACAAACTTTGACTGACACAAGGAGGACTGAATCTACGACAAAACCTAATATATTTTCATTTATAAAATAGGGTATGCACACACACACACACAAACACACACACACACACACAGGCAGCTGTTGCTGTTACACATTTTATTCCCATCTCCTGTTTCTCTGGGCTATAATTTAAATGCTAGAGATGCCGGCATTCTGACTGGAACACCAGCAGTGCCCAGCCAGGGCGAGGCATCCAAGTAGAAAATACACACATACACACACACCCACAACACGCTTTTGGGGAAGGAGAGGGACAGTTTAAGTGTGTTCAACAGCCATTTTGTCGTGTTGTTCCCATCTCCTGCGTCTTCCCATGTGTCTCCCGAATGCTTGTTTTGTGGGCATGTTGAGGCTGAACAATGATGAAAGCTGACTGACATCATGAGAAATGAATGTTGCACATAAGCAAGAATGCCTCTGCAGCCCAGCGCTGGGACAGACTTGTTGATGTGGATCTTTTAAGCAGGGGGCAGCCCATGTAGATAATGTGTGTCTTTCTTTGTTTGTGTGTATGGGAGATGTAGCAACACTATGAGCATGGGGCACTAATGTTAAGATATGAGACATATGGAGATTTGGAGGGTGCTGCTTGGTGGAGTGTCTGGTGTTGGAAAGCTCAGAGGAGGGGTAAACAGAATGGTAGCCCCTGATGAATGCATTTAGCACATTTAGTACATTTGTCAATAGCTGAATAGGTCATACGCCAGTTTTCGTAAACAAACAACATTCTGTTAGAATAATGACAGCAGCATGTCAAAAGGGCTAACTTAGTTAGAATTTTCACAACATACTGTACATTACCAATTAACATACCGTTCAATCCTCAAAATATTTGCTAAATACCAGTAAAGCACCTAAACCTTGTACAATAAGAATGGATCCTAACATTGGGCAGGTAAGAAAAGGCATAAAGACAGTTTTTCTTGTTGGGAGATAAACTGTTTGAAGGTGGCATGTGAGGGTGAGAATTAGTGTTGTGTTGCTCGTGAACGTTTCGTTCTTTGCGAACTAATCTTTTATATGACTCAGAGTAATGAGTTGTCTCAGTGACTGATTCGTTCATTTTTACGCATGCGTGAAGGATCTTGGACTCTTACGTTCACTCGTCGCATGGAGCTGCATATACAGTAGGCTCAGTAGGCTAAGGCTACCGGAAACCGAATGATTACTTCATGACTCATAAATATGGGTCTTCGGGTTTGTGTCTTTCGTTCATTTGTCACGTGACAGTGGTGCGTGTCTGCACTTCCTTGGTTTTCACATGGTTTGAATTGGTTGTGGCTTTATAGAATGATGATAGAGAATGTTCAAGAAGTGAATTTGTGTAGGCTATTATACTTTGTCAACTGAAGCAAACCATGTAGCCTTCAGTGTTTGAGAAACACGCTCTTTTTGACCTCGCCCAAAAAAGAGCAACAGCGCCGCACTAACTAGTACTAAAATGAACGAAATGACTCGATAAAAGATTTGTTCATTTTACTGACCGAAATTCAAAGATCTGAGTCAGTAAAAAGATTTGAACTTTCCAGCACTACTGAGAATGCCCTGAAACGTAGTTTATTCATCCTTATTTGTGGCAGAGCATTTTATAGGTAGTGTAATTCACATTCGCTTAGCAACTTACCTGCTACAACAGAGACCCTGCGTGCGATTGTTTGTTAAGCCAACCTGACCCTGTTTCACAGAGGCACATTAGTTATTTTGTTGGCTTACTTGGAGTTAAAAAGATCACGAAGATGTGTTGGCTCCCATTACTAATTAGTAGGGGTGTCCCCCACTAAGAATTTACATAGTCGAATCTTATTGTTTACGTCTTGCCTATAGTCAACTTATATTCGAATCATGTTTTTCTTTTTTATAGCAGCATGTAATTGTAAGTCACTTTGGATCAAAGTGCCTGCTAAATCACCTAATTGTAATTGTAAATAACACAATAATAACAAATCACTGCAAAACCCTGGTTACAAGAGTAGCTACGAACATAAATTGAACAATAAATATGTTACAAACTTCCTCACAAAAACCGCAATCATAACATTCCACGGCAGGCCAGGATGAAATAAATTGTCTTACCTGCGGTTACAATGCCTACACCAGGTGGACTGACTGACTGACTAAATAAATAAATAATGATCTAGCGACGATTATAAAATAAATCTCCATAACTATCTACAGCAAGACTGGGTAGGGAAGCTGGGGGGAAGCTGATGGAAAAATGTGTCATTCCGTTTTGACTCTTCGATTACCACATCCAAATAGTCAAGCCATTGCTAACGTTTATATGTCAAACACAATCCCTTATTGGTGAGGTTTTGAGCTTTCCCCATTTAACATGGGACACCCAACTCCACTGTGTGTGTTTGTGCATAACCCCAGCAGAGATGCAGATAAACAATGGAATACTTAAGGCGGAAGATGAAATGTAGATCACGATTTGACTTGACACACCACACACATACACACGTCTCTGCTCTGCGCTGAAAGAGGCATGCAGTGCCTTTGTTGTTGTCTTTATCCATCTGTGGTGCTGCTCACAGACACTGTGAGGTACGAGATGAGCAGTCACAAGTGATTAGAAGTGAGCAAATGACGAGCAGTTGCTGCTCTCCCATGCACTAAAAATACCCCAAAAGGCCTTGCAGTAGAAACACAGGACAGCCTCTGTGTTCAGTTTGGGTGTGTGTGTGCGTGTGTGTGCGTGTGTGTGTGTGTGTGCCTCACCTGTGCGTGTCAAACATATTCTTATCTGATAATCTGAAAAAAAGGTCCCTCAAGGTTTTGATTCTGATCTTAACAGAATGCCATGTAACTCTGCAAGTGATTGCAATAGTCTTTTCAAAATGTGACAGGATGATTATTTTTCCATCGATGTAGTTTTATAAAATACGCATACATTATTTATACATTGTATATTTATACAAGTTATATGTTGCTATATGCTATTTTAAATGGGGCCATCGCTCATGGTTTGAAAACCATAACATTAGGCTGTATGCTGAGAGACTTGAGAGGCAATGCAGGCTGAGTAGCATTGAGGCACACCTGATTGGTGTTAAGACATTGGCAGGGTGGGTTCCCTCGCCCGCCCACTGGCCATTTATTGCACGTTTTCATGAAATCCAAACATGTGTGGCTACCTCTACAGATACATAATCTAAATAGGTATGCAATGACGTGAAATGTTACATTGAAGTTTATTTCACATGTGTATTGTTGGAGATTTCATCCATGTTGTGGCAATATTATTTCTAGTGTTGGAGGCAGTTTTTCCTGTAGCATGTTTCAGTATTCATTTAGATACCTTTCAAACATGAATGAGTGTAAGCATGTCACATATGGAAAGATTACTATATGTCGAGACTGTACAATTAGAACAGAGCCCAAAGTTTCGGGCCAGTTTGAATGATGAGAAAACGCTGGGCCATGCCTTGGTGTGTGATGAAAATAAAGCTCAAGAATGGTTACTATATTCAGCAGCCACCGCAGAGAATGGGATGAAAACTGGCATTTGCTGGTCCTAAACAATGTTGTTTGATTTATATGACAATCTAACTCATATCTTCTAGGTTTTACACCCCAGTGCTCATCACTTAATAAAACTGATGTCTGATGCATACAGCATACAACATGTGAGGTGGGAAACGGACATTAAATATTACCCAATTTCATGGTGCCATTGTTTTTGGGGCGGTGAAAAGGGCAGGAGGTGGTGATATGTATGGAGTGGCTGGGTGGATGGGGGGGTAATGTATGTCCCTGTCAGGCCGGCAGCACAGCGCTGGGCTGAAGGGGCCTCCGGCAAACCTCATAGTGGGCCCCTCTGGTATCATCAGGTAGTGATTACTACGCAAGCCATCATCACTGCATTACTGTTTCCCATTGCTGCCAAGCCTTCTTCTCCTCTGCTCGCACCAGGGGAGCGTGATTACAGCCTAAGCAAGTACAGGTGTGGTAAGTGGGTATGTGTGCGTGTGCAGATAGATTAGCGTACACTGTGTAGGTACAGAGCTGTAGCCTGCAATGCTGATTAACTCAGTGGGGGGACAACAACTGACGGGGCTGCATAGGGACTTGGATGAGTAAGGCTCAAAACGGGAAATAATAGAGAGGAGAACCAGGGCTGGCTGAGGGAGTGGGTGGACAATTTGATGAGAGTGTCTGTGTCTGTGTGTGTCTGTGTCTGTGTGTGTCTGTGTGTCTGTGTGTGTGTGTTTCTGTTTACTGTATGTTGCATTGTTTCTCTGCGTAACCCTAAAATGGTGTAAATTTGATTTCATTGCAAAATGAGCCTAAATTGTATAGTTTGTTGGTACTAAAGAACAGAAAGCCATGCACACACTCCACCCAGCGTCCTATTTCAAGCATCCACTTTAACACTTGCTTATGCTTATAAACATAGATATAATTCAACATGGGTTGTTTTAATGGTGGACATCAAAACATCCATTGTTTAGTCATGGTGAATTATAGCACGACACAGTTATTCATCACGGCCTGAGAGCCTCTCTCTGCTGGTTAAAGCTCTCTAGTTTTCAGCATCACAACAACGCATGGGAGATCCAAGGCAACAAGTTGGGCCTAATAGTTAGCTATGTTATAAGCCCAATAGATCTACTGAGTTCATAAGACTGCAATTACCATGTGAAGATTAAACAAACGTGATGTGGTAATTCTTAATATAATGGCGTTTTTTTGTCTTTTTCTTTTTCATTTCTTCCCAGGACAAGGTTCACTTCACACATCTTTTGTGTTGTCTCTACAATGAAAATGCTGACATTGCCCGTTCTACTCTCTGGGAACGCTTTTATAGAGCAGGTCTCTGTGTCCATGGCCTCTCCTTGGCCCTCACGGCTTCCAGTTTTCCTGCATGCGCTTCACTTCTGTCTCTGTGTATCTGTGAGAACTCCAGTCATTCCCTTGCTCTATAGGCTCGGGGGATCGATGAGCAACTTCGCCTCTTACTGTAACCACTGAGCCATTCCCCAGCCATCATTTGGCCCATGACCTCCTTTTCCTCTGCCCTGATCACTAAGCGGTATTTCTGTCGGGCTAGGAGGTTGTAATGATTCCAGTTCACAGAGGCTGTGGCCTCAGAATCCCAAGGTCATCTACGCTTTCAGACGCTTCACTGCGGGTGATAAAAGAGGGTGAGCAGCTTTTTGACATGGAGAGTATGCAAGATGATAGTCTGAGACGTTTCCTTATATGTGTGTGGAGTCTGGAACAGAGGCCAACTATTGAACTGGCGTTATGTTTGAGTTTATAAAGTTGCCGTCTGAACAGATGCTTTATGTGGCTGTGGTTCTTCCATCCTTGAAGAGATGCAAGAATCTGGACTTCATATCTGAGGTTGTTTTTCAGATAATAACCTACGTATGTATGTTTAGATCTGTCTCCATAGCAACCTTCAGTGCATATCATCTCCAATGAAGCGCAGTGTCTTTGACAGGTTTCTCTGTCTTACGTCTACATTCATGGCACCTTACACTGCAGAACAAATATCCATTAAATTATTCCTTTAATCCAGTATTGCATCTTCAAATCAAATTCCTCTTAATACAAGTAACATCTGCACGGTAAGTAGTAGTAATGTTATCAAAGCAAAATCTTGCACATCTTGCACAATCTTGCATATTGCACTTGCTAGGGATGCAATGGTACAGTGAGCCCACGGTATCAGTATGGTTTTCGCTATATTTAAAGCCCTATTTATTATGTAACAATTTTACTTTAAAATAACAGCTTCAAAATCATTTTGATGGTACACTGACTTGTAATAGGGAGAATGGCATCTCTGTCATTGCCACTACGTGCCCAGAACGCCTGCTATTGCACTATGTAACTTTTATGGAGCGTGCACAAGACCTCTCGCGAGAACTGCGTAGAGCTTTACGGCACCACGTCACACACTACCATCTATGGGTCGATTCCTGCAATAACACAATAGAAAGAACCGTGGTTGGCAATATCCAAACCTCATACACCATTAGCAATGGCATGAATTATACTTTCTAAATGAGCAAACTGCAGGCCTGCAAACTGTTTATGCTGTCCTGATGTTACAGTAACTCTAGTGATCTGTCTCACGGCTAATGGAAAACAACAAAAATCCGACAGCAGAGTGTACATCCCTGCCAATGTTATTTATAAAAGAGTTTTCAGTTTTGTAGTTTTCCCGGATTTTAGGAAAACTACAAAACTCACCTCACCTAGTCAGGCTAGCATGCAAAGAAATACATTTATCTCACGCTAAAAAGTTTGGTCAGTCTTTGTCAATCTCACGCCAAATAAACCATGAAAGTTTGCAACCTTGCAAACCTGTCTTAGCTAGCTTGTAATAAATGACACTGTCCAATGTATATTATGTCAATATAACCTATGTCGCCTACAACATTTTATTCGATTACACACATACTCCACATTCAAATGCTTAGCAAACAATGTATATGCAAAACGCAGTATTTCAGCAAAACTAAAACTTTCTGTCATTATTTTTTGTTATTCTTTTTGTTATGTAGCGTTCATCTCCGATTAACTACAAAACTATGATAGTCATATTTGGCTCTTTGGCTTCTGACATTGTCTTTGCTGGTGTACTCTCGCAGAGCCAAAGCATTAGCTAACTGCGTCAATACCCGCCTACTTACAGGAGAGGTATTTTGATTGACATGCATGTCGCTCAACTACATGCATACGTGAAAAAATATGTCCTTTTTTGTTGTGTTATTTGTGTTTTGTTGCTAGCACTTGCTTTATAAAAAAAGATATTACATACGGTTTTGTATGAATTGTTTATCTTGGCCATTCTTTACATTACAGTATGTCTGTGGATATAGGGTTTGGTTGATCACTTAGTTCATTGGGTAGTTGGTTGATTTGTAAGTAAATGAAGAGACCATTTTGCTGCTAGCAATGGTAATTTTGTTAATTGCTATCAAGCCAAACTTGGACTAAATTCATCAGACAGAGGCTTTGGGGTTTTAGAGCAAAGTTTGCTGTACAGATCAACGATGCTTCTCTGAAAACATTAATTGCTGAAATACTGCTGGGGTTAGATGACAACACACACCACAGTGCAGCTAATTAAACATTTGGAAATCGGGCCACTACTGTCAACTAGTACTTATGGCAAAACAGTGGGACGGTGAGTCACAACATCAACTGCACTGTGATGTTTCTAAAAACAGTTTTCGCTTAGCACGGGAGGTTGATGGGACCCTCATTTAGCTAATGGCACTCTCCCTGAGACGTTGAACACCTGTTATCTCTGAATTTTGGATACAAAGTGACTGTTCGCCTAGTCTCTCCTGATTGTACTGTACTTCTGGAGCCATGGCCAGTGTGTCAATTCCCTATAGATGTAAAACACACATACACTTGTGAATACATTGCAAGTACTATTTTCATGTGTGAATCATTAAGTTATGGTTGGAGTCTATTGTGTATTCTCATCATGTGCTTTTTCCTAACTGTAAAGTTATGTTTGGCTTTGCCGTTGCCAACGTGATGTGAGGCATCATGTCGAAGCCTCGAATCTTCTACCCAGACACTGGTTAGCTGTTCTATGACTTAATTTATTAAAATCTTCTGATTGAGATGAAACACCTAACTAATTTAAAGCATTTCAGAGAATATGTATACCAATATGGTCATTCTGTTATGAAATTGGATACCAAAACAAATGTAACTTTTCGGGCCCTAGTTTCCCGGTCAAGGCGCAAGTCCAAGGCGCACGGCGCAAGTCCACGGCACAAGTCCACAGCGCAAGTTGATCTAAAGTGTGGCCAACACTTTTGTGCTAATTTCGTGGCGGTGGCGGTAATCAGGAGCAATTGTGGCACAGGTGACAAAGTGTTGAATTAGAATGAATAAATGATCACTAGGAGTGGTGGGGGCTGTCCTCTCAATCCCGTAAACAGTAGCATGCTCTCTGTCATGGCAAACTGCCAATTTTGTAATAGACGACAAAAGTCCAGACCGACTGAAAAGCTCCTCCTGCGAGGAAACTGTTAAAACTGATGTCCTTGTTCGCCAAGTGCGCAAATATGGCACCTCTAATAAACCTTGATAGGCCTGCATATACAGTATTTAGTTTTGTGATTAGACAGTAGGCCTAGCTAGTTTTCGCAATATTTGTTTTATTTGACACCAAACTAGCACTGCTGGCTGACACCCTCTACTGCGCCCCCACGCCCATTTCGGCGCAAGCGATGTCATGGTGCGACAGGAAATAAGAAATTACACACAGGTGAGAAAAACCACCTTGCACCCAACGAAATTGGGTGCATGGTGTCTACGTCTTTTTAGTTTTAAATCATTTTACTGACTCACACCTTTTAATCTCGGATAGTAAAATTAACTAATCTTTTTTCGAGTCATTTTTTTCATTCCGTTCATTTTTACTATAGGCTAAGTGCGGCGCTGAAGCTCTCTTGTGTGCGATGTAAAAAAAGAACGCACGGCTACATGTCAGCCAATACAACTGTCACGTGACAAAGGAGCGAAAGACATAAACTCGAGGAATAGTTATGAGTTGTGGACTAATAATTTCTGTTTCCTGTGCATAGCCCTCTGCCATGTTGCTGAGCCTATAAACGTGACAAATGAGCGAAAGACACAAACCCGAAGACCCATAGTTATGAGTCGTGAACTAATAATTTCTGCCTATGCAGCTGCTATGCGACTAGTGAACGTAAGCGTCCAAGACCATTCATGTATGCGGGGAAATGAACTAATCAGTTACTAAGACAACTCATTACTCCGGGTTATATGAAAGATTAGTTCAAAAAGAACGAACCGTTCACGAGCAACACAACATATTACCTCTGCGTTAGCGCTTTCGCCAGCCTTGCGCCGTCCGTAAACTAGAGCGCTTCATGTGACCGGTGATGGAATAGAATTGACACTTGCTGTAGATTGTGACAGCATGTGCCATCGCGTGAGCATGGCAAGAAAGCAAGACTTTGGTTTCAGTTTATTGCCCATCAACAAATAAGGTGGGGTGTCACCACACATTAGCATCAACCACAGTCCACTGAGCCCCTACCGATAGTTGAGTTAGAGTCAAATCTGTCATTTGGTGGCAAGGCACATAAGCCTTTTTTTTACTTGTCTCTTTTATGTAGCGTCTCTTTCTTTCTACCTTTCTATCCATCTTCTTCCACTGCATCTCTTCATCTGCCCTACTTATGAATAAGTCATATAATTGCGAGGAGCAGACAATGTTCTTTGCTTAGCAGCCAGTGTTTTTAAATACTTTGGCTGTTAGAGTGCAGCGACCAGCAGATACAATGGGATGCACAAAAGAAAGAAAATGGATGCAGGGGTGGATGTCTAAAACCAGCCATTGTTTACCCTCTGAGGAGTCTGTCTTAGAGGTTGCATTAGGTGCCTAAAAAATATGTTTACATCAGTGTGGTCAGTAAATAATTGATATTTTGCTTTGAAGCAGGGGAGGCTTTGAAATATTCAGCATCAGAATGCATATTGCCAGGTACAGTAGATGCCTAATTGCATTTCATAGATTGCATAGAAAGAGGTCTATATATTTACTTTTTTCTTGTTCTTCAAGTTAAATTAAATTAAATTGCGGAATTATGATTTTTTTAATGGCCTATATAATGGCCGTGAAACATGCACAATATATATTGTGCATGTTTCACACGCCAAATCACGTTCTGCTGCTACAACTGCTGGTACAACAGCTATCTATATATGCCCTGTCACAAAAAGAGGCCAAATAGGCTAATGTTAACAGAGTTACTTCCGTTGGAGTGCCATTTGGACGTGTGTTGGCTTTTTGGCTAGTAATGGTGAGATCAAGTATAAGTGCAAATCAGTGTGGAGACATCACATACACAAAACTTTGTTTCATATATTTTATGACAATATGGAAGGTGAGGCTCCTATCTCTTGAAACCGCATGCAATAAGAGATATGGATTTAACAGTAATGTCAAAGTGTTTAGAAGTAAAATGCTACAATGATATATCTTTAAACCTAGATTCTCAAACTATCTGGCCTAGCCATGACAATGAAACAAAACTTATCACTGTCAGACATTTGTCTGCTACAGTTAAGACTAAGAGTGACACTGCCTTCCTTAATGCCATTCGTGATCTTTTTCTTGGTCCACACTACAGTATTTCTGACATGCCAGTGTATTTCTCAACCCCAGCAAGGCTCTCGATGTTTTCTCACTCTTTTGATTCTCCTACGATAATAATCTCCAAAAATATTTTATGGCTTCCGGGTTTCCCTCTTGTATTGCCTAAAGACAAATCCATAACATCCTTTATGCTTAATCAGTAGTGGTTCTCAGTTCCACGGTTATCAGGTCTGTCAGTGTGACATGCAGAGTGACTCAGTGGAGTCACTCTGCAAATGTAAATGAACAGCTACTGTATGCCCCGGACCTCCTGCCCAGCAGAGGTTTTGTATGTGAAACACACCGGCTCCAATTATGTCAAAATGAATGCAAAATTGTGTTATGGCACATGTCGTCTAGAAGGAAAAAGGGAGGACAGCTACAGGGGTGTGAATAGATTGCATGTGATAACAAGGAGGCCCGCAAATCAACATTAATTCATTTAATGTGACAATAATCTGGTATAATTACAAGTGGGTGAGTCATTATTTCTGTATTTGTTCATCGTTGAGTTAATGGCTTCTTTTAAAGCAAAAGAGACTGACACTATCACAGTGCTGCTCAGGAGGTGCAGTGTCGCTGACTGAATGAGGACAGGATCTTTCGAGGGATGGGGGCGGGTGCTTCTCAAAACACAGCATTACATGGCCACTGTTAATTTGGCAACATCGAGCACGTAAATACGCTGGCAGAGAATATCTCACCATATTAACGTTGTTCGTTCATCTGAAATAGTTAACTTACACCTCCTGACTGCCATTAAAAGACAAGAGACTTGTCGGCATCTCAGAGCAATAAGACTATGGTACGAAAAAACATATTCTTTACAGCGTCAGACGTTCCATTAAAGCTAACAAGCATTTTTGACTTTCTCTTGACATTGTACTATTCAGTCTAAGTCATGCTAATGTGAGCAACTGTGGCGATACCAATGTGGGGGGGTGTCCCAGCAGTTAGACTGGTAGCGTAAACAGGCTGGCACCATCTGTTCTTCTGTGGATACTTTTATGATCCCAGGTTTGACTAGTGTTGAGCAAGAACCCCCTCTTCCTTCACTTTTATCTTAATGAAAGCCCCCAGCAACTTTTTTTAACGTATGAATAACCACTATTGTACCGCAACAGTCTCCTATAATCCACAACCTGGCCTATGTTGTCCTTCAGTAAGTTGAAATTGATTAGTAAAATGGTAGTTGATCATTTTTCTCTAAGATTTTCTCCAATATTCTCCAAAAAACAACAGTATGAGGTATGGCAAGGAACGAGATGACCTGGGGTTTATTTGGAGTCTATGTGAGACTCAAGTCCTGCAGACTGTATATCAAGTCCTGCAGACTGTTGGTGTCTCTCATCTTTCTCTTTCATTCGAATTGTGCTCACGGAGAGACCTTGTTTAATCTATCATTTACAGTAGGAACATTAGTTAAAGATGTGCCTTTTTAGAAAAGAAACACTGTTCCCTTGTATTCTCCTCAAGCTCTCTGACACCAAGCGCTCCTGCCCGCCTATTGTGGTTTTGACAGAGCGAGATGAAACTATGTTCCACCCTTCAACCCTTTCCGGTTCTGGGTGCCAGCAGAACTCGGTTAGCATTGATTTGGTGCTTCAGAGTGCAGAAACAGTAGACAATAAAAGCCCTTACTGGCATGCTGCATATTAAGATTTTACTCATTGGAAGTAGGCATGTTGGAGAGAGCTAAGAGACAAGGGGGGCATGCATAGAGGAGATGAGAGTGAGAATTGGTATTCACTATACTGTGACGCAGAGCAGAACGCCTGTTGTTGCTTATGAATAGCCTTCTGTTCTCGGATATCTCATATCAAATCGGTTTACAGTTACAAACTTGTGGGTCTGTGTGTGTGTTAGTTCACACATGCAGGTGTGTGCGTGAGTTATGAATATGCGTGCCTAGGGGGAAAAATGTTTATTTTCGTCTGTACGGGGTCACGGCGGCTTGTGTGTCTCCTTCATGATGGACAGGACCCAAGTGGTTTTCCCAGGGTGCCGCTGGTGCCTTCACATCAAGATGAAATGTTGATAGTGCAGCAATCGGGAAGTCGACCGCTGTTTGGCTGGCACGGTACCTTACAGGCAGCTCTGCTCATTGATTTTTTGCTCGGGTTTTTAAGGGTTTGGATTTCCTAACGATTCTCCCGCGGTTCTTTTCCTGCTTGACCAGAAGGAGGGTGCCCCCTGGGGCGTTGTGCTATATCTGTCTATTGCTTTGGCCTACGTCTGCTGCAGTGAGCCCGAGACACTGTAACATCCAGCTGTATCTACACAAGCTATTGCTGGTGAGCCGCAAGAACGCCTGGACAGGAAGCCGCACGATCTGGAACCTCATGGTTTCATATTGACCAATAAATGCATTATCATGCCGCTGTCATTAATACAGTGGGGATGGTACATGATATGTGTTCATATTTGGCATTTTTTATGTGTGAAATTTTAATTTCTACTCCACAGAATTAGTGTACTTATAATAAATTATAGCTGATAAAACTATCATTGATGCCTTTTAATTGGCCTTGATTACCTTTCTCAGCATATTAATAAAATAAAATGATGTGTTTAATGTCTCAAAAGGTCATAACAATATGAGTTTCGAGCTGAAAAGTGTGAGTAGCCTCCATAACAGGCAGCTGCTGTGAGTTCGCAAGGACAGTTTCAACATTCAGGGGGAGAGAGGTTAGTCGTCTGGGAGACGGGGAGGCTGATTGACACAGCTGTAAGAGCTGTCATACTGTATAATTGTGTCTGACACAATGAAAACAGACGCCTGAGTGGAAGGATAATGGTACGGGACATCACAGCATTAGTTGCTTCTTTTTGCGACCGAGGGGCATCGTTAGCAGCGCGTCGTGCCGTTCACACAATGGACCGCACCCATTTACAGCCAATCAAGCTGTCTCGATAGCTGTGAGCAGACTAATGTGTGTTATTGACACCAAGATAACGTCTCATACTGTTTTTCTCCTTTGGAGCATAATCATCCTCAGATAGCCCATTTTTCCCCCCGTTAACACAACCTTTATTCTGGAGCAAAGAGAGGATATATTTTTCTCTTTGTAACATTAACCGAGAGAGAAGTCTCTCATATGAGTGTGTCTGCGTTGGAATGGCTCATCGGCACAGGGCTATGGGGTTCGTTCCTTTCTAATCTTAAACAAAGCACAAGGTCCTTTGGCCAGGGCTGCTCCCCTCCATTTGCTGGAGGGCAGGAGGATTGGCAATTACCCCCGGTGGGCTGAAGAGCGTTCGGGACGCGGCAGGCAGACCCCAGGTGCACTGTTGTGCTCAGAGGAAATTGAGCAAACAGGAGAAAAGTGAGATGGAGGGCTGTCTCTCCCCGTAGAGCCGCAGCACACCCATATCCCTCACTATTAGGTTTCCCCGCCTCGCTTCTCCTTTCCCTCTGTCCTCCTCTCTCACTCCCTCTCTCACTCCCTCTCCCACACCCTTTGCTATCCTGCGACATAAACATCACTAAGGCAACAGATCAAGTGTTTGGTGAAGGACGTCTCGGGAGACTGCCTCTTATAGAATCCCCGGCTATATACGCCATTAAAGTGCAGAGATCAGAGATCAACTTAATCAAAAGCTAGCACTTTACATTATGCCATGTAGTGCTTACTGTAAATATAATATATTGATGCGAATGGTGGTAGCTGACACGGTAGGGGAGCAGCAGCATGGATCTCAGCCCCTCCGGCAAGGAAATAAATAGGCGATGCTCTGTGAATGTAGAAATGTGGCAGGCCAGCAATTGTCACAAACCAGTCAGATACAGGTATGGCTGCTGATCATTGTCCAGCCAGGCAGCACAGAAAACTGCCGGGAACTGCCAGGAATTGACGCTGACTTTGAATTTCTGGCAGTTTTACAAGCCTGAGAATCTTGGCAGTTGACCCCCTCAGCCTCCAGATTTTGTGACTCATCACTGGTCCAGAGGTTCCACCTTTTTATAACTGGTACTAACTCAATTTTGAGAAAATCTCTGGTAATAATAGATCAGGCAAAAATCACACACAGTAGGCTTAGTTGAATAGATTTGCCTTATGTAAGTATGTATGCTATGATGATTTACCTTGTATGCCAGTAGCAATGGTCAATAATGTTATATATAAAAGACATGTAAAGAAACACTAACTAATTGTAATTGTAACAAAACAGTGCTATTTATTCTAATAATTTATTTTAATACTATTCAATGAGGGTCAGTAACATGTTATACAAATCAGTACATACACACATGGGTTAAAGAGCTAGTTATTGTCTGTTTTTCTGGACTGGGACACAACTGAAAACTAACTAGTCAAAGAAAGTGACCATTTAATCACTGTCTCTGTTGCCTGTATCCACATTTGTCTCCTTAAATGCTATTTTTCTTCCGGCTCGACAGCTTATAAAAATATGAGTTCTGGATTCTTCACCTTGTTGGTAGTGCATTCCGTCACACAGCAGTTTCTAGGCACGTTTCCGTTTTTTTGTAAGCAGACAAAAGTGACAAGAAGGCACCTTCACGCAATACAAAGTCAATGGAGTGCGAAAGTATCCAGACCTCTTTTGGTCAGACCAGATTTTGGTCCCTTGGTCCAGGACGTGGTCCGAGGCAGTACCCCCCACCCCTGCGAATACGTCGGCAATCGCTGATTGAAGCAGTGACGGTTGACCCATCGCCCCACCCCTAAAGGTGGGGGGATTTTAATCTGTGCATGTGTGCATTCTTGTAATGCACACATTGGGGCGGCAGTAGCTCGGTCTATAAGGACTTGGCTTGGAGACCGGAGGGTCACCAGTTTCGAGTCCAGCTCGGACCATACAATATGGAGTGTGGACTGGTAGCTGGAGAGGTGCCAGTTCACCTCCTGGGCTCTGCCGAAGGTGGCCTTGAGCAAGCC
>JAOEHI010039806.1:0-20000 GCA_025447815.1 Percopsis transmontana
CCCCCCCCCCCCCCCCCCCCCCCCCCCCCCCCCCCCCCCCCCCCCCCCCCCCCCCCCCCCCCCCCCCCCCACCGTCAGAGTATTATTCATTAGAACTGAGCCCTTCAGCTTCATAATAAGAAAACACCACACCCACGCTGGCACTAAACTCAAAGCTCATGAATGCAAGGTAGACAAGGTGGGAGCACAGGAGAAGCTTATCTAGTGATTTAGAAATCCACTGACTCCCCTCAAAGGTCATGAGAACGCACTCCGACTTGAAGAGGGTCAACAACCAGGCCTGTTTATCTTACAAATGTCCAATATGTTCCAAAGGACGAATATCTCCTTATATCCTTCATCAGACAATAATACCTCGGCAAATATTTAGTCTGCACATTATTTCCAATCATTTACTCTAAACGAAATGTGCAAAAACAACCATCTTAATCAGCAACCGCAGGGGAAAATAGAGAGATTGTGAATGTAGAAAGAGAGACAGACAGTTCTGGAGAGAGACCGACATAATATATAACATAATATATATCATAATATATAGGAAATATATATAAAATAATATATAACAAGTGATATAATCCACATTTGACTTGTCTGTCTGCCAATAATGGGCACGGTGTCTCTCAGATACACTATTTTATCTCAAGTTATCTCTCAGGATAAAGACGTGACACAACTACTGTGTGTGTGTGTGTGCGTGTGTGCGTGCGTGCGTGCGTGCGTGCGTGCGTGCGTGCGTGCGTGCGCGCTCACCATGCTGTCGGAGCAGGAGGACTGGGGGCTGCCGGGCTCCGAGCTGCTCCCCCCGGGCAGGATGTAGAAGCTCTCCACTTGCTCGTGGAGCAGCTCCTGCAGGCTCTCTATGTGCTGGATGGCGTTGCGGAGGATCTCCACTTTGGGCAGCCGCTGGCTGGGGTTGGCCGAGGTGCAGCGGCGGAGCGCCTCGAAGGCGTGGTTCACCTTCTTCAGCCGCCGCCGCTCGCGCATGGTGGCGGCCCGCCGCCGGTCCACCGTGCTGGACTTGCGCTTGCAGGCCTTGCAGGCCCACTGGAGGCAGTGGCCCGGCTGGTGGGGGGGGGCGCCGGGGGCCCGGACGTGCTCGTCCTCCTCGGAGGACGGGGGGCAGCCGTGCTCGTAGAAGACGTGCGGCGGGGAGAAGACCTCCATGGTCGCGGGCGCGGAGGACGGAAAGGCGGACGGACGGGGCTGGGAGAGAAAGGAGCAGGCACGTGGGGCGAGAGAGGACGCCTCCGAGTGATGTGAGGGGGCTGCTGCCCCAGGGGCCTCCTTTTATGCCCCCGGTCCGGAGCCCAGGGCCCACATTGGCCAGATCTAATTACCATGGCCTGTTGGCCCAGCCAAGGAGGCCGGCAGGCAGGCCTGGGGTTAGCTCAGCCCCCCCAAACCACTGCCTCAACCCCCCCACCCACACACACCCACACACACAGTACCCTGCAGAGATTCTCACATCTGCCCTTACTGGTATTTTCCCAGTCATCGGCAGTCTCTCCTCCCAGTGACCCTCGTCTTACGTGTTCACAATACACACAAAATGTCCAGGAACATTTGATATTGTGCCGCTCTCACTACAAAATAGTCTTTAATGTTTATACACTGCTTTAATGTTTTCAGTGTGTCTAAAATGGCCTCAATTGGCGAGAGGTCAGTTTTTAGCTGATAAAACGGAAGTATCCCTTTAAGTATTGAGACATAAAGTCGAGGGAAGGTTTATTTTGTGTTTGCCCACGTATGCGGGGCAATTTTCCGGGTGCGGACAGCAGCGTTACAGATGCAGTCCAGCTGCAATGGAAGGTGTGACATTTCAAACCCAGTAAATTCACATTACGGTGGTAGGACCCTTAACACCCCATGCTCATCATTGGAGGTGCTACATGCAGCGCATCCCCGCTCCACAAGGCCCCTTAAGTCAGTAATGAAACAATTAACAACAGTTTTGTGAGCTGTGCAGTCAACGTGAACCAAACTTTGACTATTAAAGGTTACTGCCTCATGCACTTCCATTTAGGAGACAACATATGGCCTGAAAAGTCTGCAGGGTACATTATGAAGGGCATGGCAACAAACAGGTTGGAAATAATTTTGCCTACTTGCAAAATTTAATGGTTTGGTCCTTTGCAAATTAACTAGTCAGTATCAAACGTGACATAGTCTATTTGTCCTTATGTCTATCAACATTTCTCAGTGGCAAAAGCCCATTCAGGATCTTAAACAAGGAATTTGGATTAATATTTTCAGAAAATTGGGTCTTAGAGGCCTGGGTCTATGCTGACGTTAAGTTAATTACTGGGGCTGTTGTGTTGACAGCCTACAACAGGATACAATGCGGATATTTCTCACAACGTGTCAAAACATTTGGCGAGGACGATCTCTGGGAACTCGCGCACCTAAGAAAACACACAGTAGGCCGCGGTATACCTGCTGCCTCTGAATTGCAGTTGGAGTATGTGTTGTCCACAGCTGAAGAACACATTGGTTGCTTGTAGCTGTCTACAACATCAAAGGCTTTCAGACTGCGATCAACGCGGAGAGCTAGAGAAAACCTGGCAAACCGCGATAGCTGATCGAAATACTACAAGAGCACGCGTGGTGTTGTTGCGTGCACGTCTAGCCTTTGGTGCGTGTTAGCGCGGCATTACGCACGGACCGGCGCTGTTCTCCGGAGAGCCGTGCTCGTCTCCTGGGAATTCTGGTGTGTGTTTTCCTCCTCCGCGAGTTGTTCTCAAGGGTCACAGACAGAGTTAAGTGTAGGGCAGGGGGTGGCCTTTTATGTCTGCCTGCATCACGTCTTAAAGCCTTGCTAGTGATCTGACTAGACGCTACTCCAGTTCGCAGAAAGCAACGGCACTTACCGTATTTTGCCATAATACTGATTTGTGTAGTGTTGATAGGCTACTATTTAAATATATTACAATTACAATTAGGTAATTTTAGCAGACGCTTTTATCCAAAGCGACTTACGATTAAATGGTGCTATTACATGGAGCAGATAGGGGCTAGGCATCTTGCTCAAGACCTGCTACAGTAAATCTGGAAATGTGGTATGTAGCTACAAATGAATCAGTTAAGGTTTTCTAATCAAAGACAACTTTTCTCATATAACCAAAAACTATTTTATACCGGCCCATCCATAATTTCCTACAATAATGAGTGGATTAGATCATTTCATGTGCGCTACACCACTGAGTGGCAACAACACTTGTTTGGCAGATAGCTGCGATGGCCTGCCAACTGCGAATCCGCTTTTAGGAGGATACCGAAGGAAAGTCCTGATAAATCAACACGTTCGGCCCCAGGGAATTACCAGCCTTTCATCGGCTCGGCTTTTGAAACACAGTATTCACAGCCAAATGATGATTATATGGTACCATCAAGGGTGTGTCTGACTCACAGTAAGAGATTCAAACGGCGGTTGTCTTCTTGTAGGAATAGTACGAAAGAAATGTTCATCTAGTAGTGAAAGGAATTATGCACTGAAAATCAAACACTGTCGGCCACCATGTAGGGAAAATGTAGGCTATAATATTTGTAGGCCTACCCATTTTAGAAATGTTTAATATCATAGATTTCACAAAATCTTCAAAGAACAGACTCCTTGTGATTTTTTTGTTCAGTGGGTTTGATCTGATCTTTTTGGTAAAGTTCTGATAAAACAGCTACATATTATATGATACTGTTACTTAATTATTCAAATCTAAAACAATGTAGCCTATGCCCAGATCACAGCGCTGTGTGACTCCAAATAAAACCACAACAGTTCTCAATTTTCTGCATGCTATGGGTTCTTGCGGAAAATAGGGTTTGCTTTGAAGAAGTCCTTCCTCTCCTATAAGATGATCTCCTCAGATTTCATGTCATGATTGTGTGTAGTCAGACAAGTAGGCTATGTTTGTTTGTGTCTTATTCCAGTCTTTTGAATCGGTTTCAATCATTTAATTTTTTGACGGTGATTATAAAGCATTGACATCTGTGTGTGTGTGTGTGTGTGTGTGTGTGTGTGTGTGTGTGTTTGTGTTTGTGTGTGTGTCAGGCAAACGGAGGTCAGTGTGTCACCCACAGACGACTGAGGAAGAACAGGTCAGGCCACTTTTCAACTCCTCACACAGCGGTACGCGTCGACACTGTAAACAAGCGTATCCTCACTTAACAACACACATCAAACAAGCCCCACTGAGTCCCGTTAGCTGCTGTGGCGCAGCAGGTGAGCCTAAATTAGGGCCTAATGGAGCGGATAGCTCCTGTATCCCAGAGGGCTTTGCACCTGTGTCTGCTGACCAGGTTTCCATGTCCCAACATCTGATAGCGGAGAGACGTCGCGTGTTTGGAAAGACTCGGGTTACTGCCGCCGGGTCGGGCCAGTTGGCACAAAGCCTAGCATAGCGGCTCGGAGAGAGGCTATGCTAGGCTTTGCTTTGGGAATATTGGGGATGCCGGAGAATAGTTGAGTTGGTAGTTAGTAGGCCTACCTCTGTTGAAGTCATCGACTGGAATATGCTAAGTTTGATTTGTGATACATACTGTAAAACTTCAAATAAAAGCCGAGTCCCAAATAGATGCCGGTCTCTTTTTGCTGGCCGGGTGGCTACACGTTTTGATAAATAAGCGCCGGTCTTAATTAGACACTGGGTGTGGTTTTTATAAAGGCAGTAAAATGTTTGAATATTGTGCTAAGTATGTTAGCATAAATGCTAGCGACGCTAACCTGATGCTAGCGCTATGCTACAGTATGGTAGCACGTTTACCGATATATTGTGCCTCTAATTGTGCTAATTAGGTTAGCATCTATGCTAGCGAAATTTTATGGTAAACAATGGAGCTAGCCCACTTCACTGTCTGTCTAACTGGATAGACTCAGTCAGTTTTACCTATAGTGAGGACAGAACAGTATGGTGTTTTCTTGCTGTTTTTATACAAGTAATATTCATACTGGTTTCAATAATCAATTTGATTTCCCATCTTTGCAGAGTTTTGGGTAAAATTAATTTAATAAAAGGCCTGTCCCAAATATATATATTGCTTAAATGACTAAGCAAAGTTTTAAAACATCTAGTTGTGGGCAGGGTCCTTCCAAATGTAATGTAAATATATTAAGCACAGATTAAATCCCTTAATTGAGAATAACTACTTTTAGTAAAAATGTAGAAATATTGATTCTGTAATGCTCATGACTGGATAAAGTATATGCTCATGCATATGCCAAAACAACAATGTATTGGTTCATTAATACAGTACAAACATTAAATACGGCATTGATTTTTTCAGTGGATTGTCTGCTTTTCAATACAAAATAAATTAAGCAGTTTAAATATAATCGTATAAAATATGTACAGATCACAAAAAGGTTCATGAAAAAGTGTTTCATCTCTTGTACAAGGAAAGAATAAGCTACATAATGACTTAACTAGTTGGAAATGTCAAATGATCTAGCATTTGTCTATAAACATAATTCAGTTGTCTATTTCTTCGTGAGGTTGTGTTTTGTCCTCGTTGGAGATGCTGTTTACGATGGATGATAGACGCAGTAGGCTGG
The DNA here is from genome assembly GCA_025447815.1 of Percopsis transmontana. Taxonomy (NCBI): domain Eukaryota; kingdom Metazoa; phylum Chordata; class Actinopteri; order Percopsiformes; family Percopsidae; genus Percopsis; species Percopsis transmontana. Next base: position 5,546 of record JAOEHI010039806.1, read on the forward strand.
TAGAGGCAGACTCATTGCCACCTGTAAAAGAAAAATATTCAATCTTATAGCAGAACTTCCATTGTTTCTCATAAACATACAGCTGTCTCTACTGGTAGTATGCATTCCACCGTCTCTACCAGTAGTATGCATTCTCAAGTTACTTCAGTTTGCAGAATCAAATTGTTTTAGTGTTTAACTTAAGATATATTGTAATAGTTATGTATAACTTTAAAACAATATTATAACAACAAACATGACTAATATATTCTACCTGCAGAGAGTACTTGCAGAACAGTGAGTCTACTACCAGGCTAGCGTGCCCCACGGCCAAGTGGTTCATGGATAGAACGAGGGGTTAATGTACAGCGTACATCAGACTTAATGTTCAGGTAAGTAAGATACAGAGACGAGGGTATCGCTTTAATCCTATGTAACTGCGTTCTCGTTTTGTTATATTGTATTGTATTTAAATTCGACACCGACCTTCTCTGGCATTCTTCATTGGTGAGCTGGAATGTTCAGCTGAACTCTGCCAGGACCGAGAGGACTTGTTCCAAGGATACTCATCACTTTCCACCTGTGTAGATATGTCATCATGTTAGATGATATCTTCTCAGCAAACACTCACACCATAATCATGGTTAATACCGATTATAATGAGATATCTTATATAAGGTGGATCTATGTTACAAGGTTTATATTTACATTTACATTAACCGCATTTAGCAGATGCTTTTATAAAATGTGACTTATAATTAGTACATTAGTCAATAGCTGAATAGGTCATACACTAGTTATCGTTGGCAAACAACATTCTGTTAGAATAATGATAGCATCATGTCATCAGGGCTAACTTGGCTATACACTTTACAACATACATTACGTATTAACGTACCATTCAGTCCTCTAAATAATTTCTAACACCCTAAATACAAGCAAAGTTCTTAATCGTCTAAGAGCTGATCCTACCATGGAGCAGGAAAGAGAAGGATTGTTTTGTTGTTGTATCTTATAAGACGCTGGCTTTCAGACCTTTTCAGTCACAACCCCCAAAAACAAGTGGTTTATAGTTTATAAACCCATAATAAGCATAAAAATACATGAATATGAACCATGAACAGCAATGTATGCATGTTTTATAGAATCAAATGAAACATAGTAAGTTTGAAATCATGTCATGACTGCCCCAGCGTCACCCCGCGACCCATCGAGGGTCCCAACCCACACGTTGGACCCCGCCGTCATACGTGCGTAAGGAAGGCGCTTACGTTGTGCTCCTCGGCGCCGAGGGGGCGGGGGGTGCCGTCCTCGCCCCCGTCCAACGTGTGCAGGAGCTCCTGTAGCCTCTCGATGTAGCCGATGGCGCTGCGCAGGATCTCCACCTTGGGCAGTCGCTGGCTGGGGTTGGGCACCGTCTTCCTCTTGAGCGCCTCGAACGCCTCGTTGATCTTCTTCAGCCGCCTCCTCTCCCTCAGCGTGGCGGCCTTGCGGCGGTCCGACGGCGCGGACCTCCGCTTGCAGACCTTGCAGGCCCAGACCAGGCAGCGGCCCTGGCAGTGCGTGCGGAGGCCGGGGGGCGCGAGGACGTGCTCCTCCTCCCCTCCGCTGCTCTCGCCCCCGGTCTCCGACGGAGCCTGGTCCTGCCCGGGGGACAGCAGGCTGTCGTCGCCCCCGTACAGCGGGGACACCCCCACGTCCAGGTGCTGCATTTCCCCATGATCCCCCTCCAAGTAGCGCAGGTCGCTGAAGAGATAAGCGTTGGTCTCAAAAAGGTCCATCATATTGCTGTAGCGCCGCGCGGCCCGTGCTTTGCACTCGGGGGGCTGTGGCATTTAAATAGCCTGGTCACACAAGTCCCCAGGCTTAAATATAGAATGTGAAACCCTATCCAACACTGACTGCTGCAACGCATGGAGCATTTGCCTTCCAATGGGTCCTGTACTGGTTGACTCTGTTTTCCTTGGATAAATACGCCGCTGGAGTTTCAGAAGAGTGGTGTTAAATATGAGAAAATACTATTACTGACAGCAACTGGATTGTATAATAGTTTACAAACAAAGTTTACAACAAAGCTGTCACTGTTGACAAAGGAGATAATGTATTATCTCACCAGTAACTCAACCATATGTGATTCAGTTTGCTCACGGTATATTTACTGACAGTGTGTCTCAACGTTACAACACCCACACAGTGTAAAGTATAGTTTCTGAATGTGTGAAGTGCCCACACTGACAGTGGGTATTGTGGGGGCCTCCAAACGTAAATAGATAGGAATGCCTGTAGCTGTAAAGAACTGAAAAATGCCTTCATGCGTATAAATAGACAAGAGGAGTTCATTCATCTCAGCTCTGTAAAACAGATTAAGGCCCCTTGCGGCCTCTGACATTAAGCCTGTCCGAGGGAATGTAAAGGAATCCTACATTTATTTGACCTTGGTTTGTAATGTTGAAACCACAACCAGCAGGGCAACGCTTATCTCTAATAGTACGCAACTTATAAACAAAGAAACACCTCAAATATTTATATTTCATCAAAGATATTGAGTTTCTCGTCATGTTGATGCCTGGTGAAGGCTCTTTAAAGGTAAAAGAAGAGTGGGTGAGTCAGTCGGTGGGCAAGACAGACAGACAGGTATAGATCGACTGGCAGGATGTGTGTGAGAGAGAGCGAGAGAGAGAGAGAGAGAGAGCTTGTGTATAAACAGTGTGTTTACTACACTGTTGCCCAACATATCCCTGAGGTGTAATGCTCTGGTTCCTCTTGCCGCCTCACTGGGGAAGGCGGGACGTCACCTGTTAGTCACGTCAGCCTGACAAAAATACCTGTCAGTGAGCCTGACGTCACTAAGTCACAAACTGCAATATGGCTTATGTTTGAGATGGAGATGTGGGTAGATTTAATGTCCACATTCAAACAGAGAGGTTGTGAGACCTCTTATATGGTGCTTGGAGGCTAGAGGAAGTCTACTGAGGTTTACGCTGCAGTATACATATGTACAGTAAGGCTACCGTACACATGGACACACCCTGCCTAGAACAAGAGGCTTTAAAACACTTCATCATAAGGATGCTAGATTACATACTGTGCCTTTAATATACGTGTCACCCCTCTATCACTGTTTGAATTGTAATATGGGAGGCACTATGCCATACAGGTCAGGTCGTGGGGGTCCGGTTGGGGCTGGTGCTGACACCAGGGTCATAACTCAGCTAGTAATGAACATGAACTCTGAGACCTCCTCTCTCCCCTGGAACACTTCTCTCTGCCTGGCCTGGGCAGGGGGAAGCTCACCGGAGCTGTGTAGCCACCAGATCCACACCTGGGATATGACTTAGCCAATCAGCGGTTAAGTACCCTGGTTACGGGTCTGATGACGGTGTCTCCAGGTCGTGACCCTTTGACCTTCAGCGTCAACGGTTCAGTGGCCCGTTTGAGTGGAGCTGAGGCGTTGCAATGGCTGCCGAAAGTGTAGAAAAGAGGGCTCATATCTCAATGCGAGGCGAGACTCCATGCTCTCTAAGATAGATAGGGCTGCACAGGATGTATTCATCCAAAAGAAACAAAACTGTGAATTGGAAATTGCGATAAACGTGGATAAACATGTTAGTGGTTCTGAGTACTTCCATCGATAAATGAATTGGGATCATCCTAATAATGAAGTGTCCTGTGGAGAGTTTTATTGCAGTCGACTAGTTTGGGTTCTTTAAATTACCAAAGTAGTGCCAAAGTCAAGGTTGACAAACTTTTTCAATTATATTCTCTTATCAACTTGCGCTGCTACTGACGTTAGTGGTACTCAGTGGAGCTGGAAGAATCCGCCCTATCTACTTCTGGTTGTTATTTTCCTTTATAAATGTACCATAACATGAACTCCGTAGAGTTCCCCGCCTCAGTTCCATTCATGCAGTGCAGATAGAGGCTTAAGCCTTCATAGCCTGTCCTATGTTCTGTGTTCATCAATACACACTGTATATGTTCAGTATATTATATTATAAGGAATGCTTACATAATTTGAAGGCACAGTTATGGAGGTTGTTTAAGATAATTTATGTTTGTTTATATTGCTATTCACTATTCTGCCTATTATATTTTCAGATAGAACGATTTCAGACAGGATTTGCATATTGACATTAATAACACAGTGTTACACACTGCATTTTGGTCTCCATCCCCTCTACTTTCATGCGGTCATACAGGGCCAGAGTAGAGCCGCTGCCGCTGCTATCAGAGGCTAAAGCCCAACGCAAACACTGGCTCCTCTCTGTGACCTGGCCCCCGGCAGACAGTGCCCCAGCCGAACCCAGGCCGGGCGATAGCATCTCCCTCTGAGCCAATCTCCCAGGCAGGCTCCCAGGAACAACAGAGCAGGCTCGTTGCCGCTCAAACAAAAGTGCAGAGTAACTGTCGCTCACGCTAAGCTAACAGACGGCTCGCTTCACTCGTGCTGCGCCAGGGGTCCTGAGCTCTGGGTTAGATAGGGGGTTTATGTTTCAAAGGCAAGGGGGGTCGGGGAGGGGAGCAGTGGGGGTGGGCGCTGATGGCCTCTGCCTTCTCGCTGGTGGAAGACCCGCAGAGTCATTTCAAAGGCTGAGCGGCTGAAGTGCATCACTTAGCAAAGGGGGAAGGAGCCAGCCGTACAGCACAGCTAAGCCTCTGTCCCTGTGACCTCAGAGCCTTACATTATGAGGCACGATGACACACTGGACAGGGAGCTTCGACGGACCCGTCCCAATAGGCTGGCAGTTATGGCCTGGCAATGCCTAAACAATCTAAAACAAAATCTCATCAATTGGTGATTTTTAAAATGTTAAATGTCTAAAAAAATCCGTTTTGTTGTTATGTATCACTGATTCTGATAGTTCTAGTGTCTAGGTGGGACATTCACTGATATTAGAGGATCGGAGGAACTATATCCGCCCATGCAGTCCATAGCTGTTTGGTTTTGAATGAAACATCAAAATGATTCGAACTGGAAAGTGACAAATTGTACCTTTAAGTTTTGAAAGCATCATAAAGTTGTTTACCTTTATGAAAGGTAAACAATGTGATGAACTTCAGAAAATGTAAACTTTATCGTCGTGGCAGCACACAATACTATCTCAAATAATTCAATTAGAAAGTAAAACTTGTAGCAGAGAAATCCCACTTTCTTGGCTTTCAAGCTTGTAATGGAATCACCAGCGAGGGCAGGCCCCTATTGGCTGTCAGCTCCCAGCCAATGGTGATTTAGTTGTTAGTGATCCCACCATCCCTGACGATGGCTTCTGTCCCCGATCAGCCGAGTGATGGATTGTTGCATTTCAGCTGTGTTCTGTGTGTGCGAATGTGTGTGTTGGTATTGATGGTCCGTGTGGCACCCCAGACTGAGCCAGTATTATGGGGTGGGGGGGGGGGCGTGACCTTCCCCTAGACGATAACAGACCCCTCCCTCGTCTGGTCATCAGGACCGTGACCCCATTATGATCCTGTCTGGCCCGCGTTGCCAATGCTGCAAGCCTGTTTAGATGCCATTGATCGACATCTCACAGTGGTTTCTAATGGAGGACCAATCTGGGGACCGGCAGGGTGTGTTTGATGTGTAAATGATACCGTCGCTATCGGCGATATCACAGCACCACTGGCGGGGGTTTGGGGGGGATGGTGGTGTCTCGGCAAGCGATAACACAAAACGAATCCAATCACTGCGACTGTCGTCATGGCAACCTCAGAGACAAAGATCCCCCAATATTAGTTTTTCCAGTGGCCTCTGAGACCGCGAGAACAAAGAGAGTTTTGTGTTACAATGAAAATGAGCCGCGTGTAGACACTATAAAAACAACAACGGGGTTTTTAAGGATAAAAAACGTTTGGCTCCAAGAGAAACTAACAGGATATTGATGAATGTCTGCGTTGACGTGCGCGGAGGGCAGAACCGCTGGGCTGTGTAATTGGTTATCTGGGGTCTGTACCAGTAAAACAACAACACGCAAAGCTTTGGCTAGATGTAGGCGATAATGTGGTGCCATGAAGCTACAGTGGGTCATGTTTTACAGAATGTGTTGGCTGGCGAAACACGGTTTGGTGAGTCACTCTTCTTCAGATCAGTTGAGTTAAAGGAAGACACAAGACAAAAAACATAATTTTGATAACGTAGAAGTTAGTTTTGTTGGAGCTTAATCCTTAATAATTTGATGTTTTTGCCATTTATCCGAAAACAGTCAACCGAATGAAGAATGAGACTTATTATGAATCACGCAATACAGTATAAGAACTGCTACGGTTTGCCAGTTGCTGTGTGACCACGGTAATATTCATGACCCGTCTTCAGGCAGTGAATGAATTGTCAGTTGTAACTGATCCCTGTAATATTGACAAATGGTCTGAAGGCCTCTCGTAACCAGATGTGTGGTCTATCAAAAGTTAGAGTCGTGACAGTCGCATGAATTATTCCTAACAGGTTGCTCTCCCACCCCGTCGGGCTAGCCTTACTGTCTAAACACACACGGTTGGTAATTGGCTCTCTAAATGTGTGTGTGACAGCAATGTGTCTGTGAGTGCGTGTACACATTTTCACGTGCATGACCCCTCTCCGCGCGTGCGCGTGTGTGTGTGTGTCAGTGTTATGTGTGTCACGGAACTCAGGGTTGTGTTCATTGGGTCTGAGGTTGTGTCCAACACACACACACACACACTCTCTCAGACACAAACAAACATGCGTGCACGTTGTCAGTGTGTGTTGCGGGGCCATCAGCACCTGTCTGCTACAATAAAAGCTCTAGTGTTTCTGCAGCGCATGTTATTAGAGCTAGGGTTTCATGGCGTGTGCATGTTATAGTGGTGTGCAGGTGTGTGGTGTTAAGTGGCAGCAGGACAGTTCAACGGAACACATCCGTCTGTCCCTGCGCCAGACAGACGGCTGATTGGCTAAGGAACAGAGACACAGGGCAGGCTCACTGAAATGTCAATGGAAATGTAATGTGGCTGTCTTACGTCGAGGACAGATGGAGATCAGTGTGGTGGTGGTGGTGGTGGTGGTGGTGGGGGCGGTGTATAGGAGAGGGCTAGATCTCATGATGTAAACCCTCTTCAGGCTCACTGAACTTGGCCTCAGGTGTGTGTGTGCGTGCATGCGTGCGTACGTGTGTGCGTGCGTGCGTGCGTGCACCTGCATGACATTACATATCGGTCTATGTGTGTGTTTGGATGCATCGGTGGGTCCGTTTGTTTCTATAAGCGCGCGTGTGTGCGTGTGTTTGGGCACATATGCGTGTGTATTTCTGTGCGCCTCTGTGTGCATGTGTGTGTGCTTATACTGTGCGTACATGTAACAATCATGAGTTGTTGTTTATTGGCGTGTGTGTGTATGTGCGTGAGAGAGTGTAATCCACGCTGTGACACAGGAGCTCGGGGCTGACCTCGCTGTTTGGTTTCGCGGGGATCTCGGGGGGCCCCGTGGAGGTACTGGGCTGGTCCTTACTGCTCAGAGGGTTCTGAGAGCCTGACACGACGACCCGAGGGGGCGGGTGGGATGGAGGTGGGGGGGCCGGGGGTACCCGCGGCCCCCGGCTCCAGTTACCATGCGCTTCGTCACGCCCGCACAGATTTATGCGAGGAACAGTCGGGGAGACTGGACTAGCACACCGACCAGAACGACGTCCTGGTATCAAACACTAACCAGTTACACCGCAGAATACTACCTACTAGTTCTAGTCTTTTAGCATTTACTGTCCTGGAATGAGTGCACATTCACGTGCACATGTACGCACATTGTGGTACTTGCAAAAGTACCACAAGGTACTCACAAGTCTTAACTGTGTGAGCCAAAAACAAATGGTTTATACTTGTTATTATGTTATTTTATAAGTAGTGGAGGCAAATACCAGATAATAGGACAATAAGATGGTGGCCAATAAATTAATGATGTTTTAGGTCATCAGCTCCTCATTGGCATAGTATTGTGATTTCAGTGTGACTTCAGCGTGTGGTATAGTGATGATCCTAGCTAGAATCACATTATTATCACATATTATATTTTTCTTTGAGCTATTTGTGAGCAATGACATGCTTGGACTAACAATACAATTACTTCATTTAGCGGACGCTTTTATCCAAAGCAGGCATCTTGCTCAAGGATGCCTGCAGGTAGGCCAACTCTGGGGCTCGAGTCCATGACTTTCCGTCTGGGAGTCAAACACCCAGTCCACTAGACTATCCTGCCCCCCCACCCACAATACCAAGGTAAAAGGCTACGATTAAAAGATGATTAAAAGTAAATAATAAATAGTTATATTCTGTAGTTTAGCCTGTGCTTTGATGTCACGGTAATCCGTACTTTCCTTTGCATGTTTTATGTTGAAGAGCATAGCTGACTGAATAACCTGGGTGGTGTTAACCCATCGGACATACAAATGGCATTGCTGTGACGACAGCACCACCCAGAACACCGCCACATGGCAGCGAGGAGTCCTGTGTAATCATTGGAATGGAGGTTATTTCCCCCAGAATCCATGATGTCATTTTGTGCATCGGCTGTGCATTATATGAAGAGGACAAATACTATTAATTAAATCATTATTATTATTATTATTAATATTATTATTATTATTAACATTAATAATTTCAATTTTAAGTCTAATAAATGGCAGAGCTATGATTCATGCATTTGCAACCTTCTAGGAAAACTTAAAAATAGCAATAAGCAATAAGAATGGAATGAAAATACAAATACACTATAAACAATAAATACTAAATACAGTAAGGGGTATAGGTTATGAGGGTATGGTGTGTGGGGGTAAGGGGTGAGGAAATGGTATGTAATGAAAGTAAAGTGTCAAGTGCAAGACAAGAGGAGTCTGATGGCCAATGGGAAGAAGCTGTGTCTGAACCTGCTAATGCTACCAGCCTGACAGATACTTCCACGTGAGACCACACAACCTGCCGTTGGCCCGGTGGTGGTCTCGTCTTTGTAGCCAACATTTGGACGAGGTAGCGCTTTAATGTGTTGCGCTCTCGCTGTTAGGTGTTGCGATGTGGCCCACAGGAGGAGCACCTCTCTGGCCACTGACCGGGGGCATTTAGGGCACCGAGACAGGTGCAACAGACCCCCCACACACAACCATGGACCTCCTTTAGAGAGTATAGAGTGCTGTATGACAAGATGGGTGATTACCTCGTAATATTTTGTAGCATTTGAAAGATTATCCACCTGAGTTATGTATTACTGTATGTCTTACATCTCTCTTTAAAACTCTTTCTGAGCACCTAACTTATCAGTGTAGACGTTAAATATATGTATTTTATACATTTTGTCTAGAATATTTGATCAGTTTTTAGAATTGTGGATCATTTTTCCAGTGCTATAGGCCCCACATGGTCGGGTCATATCTTTCCCATATCTTTCCCATTAACTTAACGGGTGGAGGGGAAATGCTGATAAAACAAAAGACACTTTTGCTACGCAGGAGGAGGTGTTTTCAGCCCGCCCATGGCTGTTGGATGTGGACCACAAACAGGCAGAGTAAACAGGCCGGGGGGGCCTGCCCCATGGTTTATCTGCATGCCACCCACAGTTTACAGCCACGGGGGGGGACTGAAACCCAGCGCTGCCCCTGGTTCCTCCCTAAGCCCTCCGGCTCATCGCCGTGCCCGGCTCATCACAAGGCCTGGCACCAGCCCGCTTCAGGCACCGCTGTCTGGACCCCAGCCCGAACACAAACAGTAACCTTAAACTACCTTAACCTTAAACAAGTTATGCTGATTGCATAACTTGAAAAACTGGCAGCCACACCTGGTCACCAGAAGCAACTGCACTTATGTATGTATTTTAAAGCTGTGGGATTCTTTTTTGACCTTCAGCTGACCTTTTATCCCCCCCCACACACACACACCTTTTTGGTTTTACTTACTGAAATCAAGCGTCTGTTACCATAGTAACTCTCTTACTAGTATATAAGCAACCGTATACAGTATTTGCAGCCACTACCTATCCAGTACAGACACCCTTGTGTCTCATAGTGTTCTGCTGTTGGTTTCACTGGAGCTCGGGAAGAACAATTCTTTTAAATGGCTTCAGACCGACAGATGAAAGGCTGCTGTCGCTGGTTGTTGTTGGGCTTGTTAAACACATTTCCCTTGATTTCACCTCCCCATGGGGGCTCCCTGGCCTGCTTCAAAGATAACAACCCTCTGGGCCAAGAGGTCCCAGCGAGGATGTGGGACAGAAAACAGCCTGTTACATATTCAGGCTACAACAACTACCAAGGCTGGTGGGGCGAGCATGGAAGGAGCCATAGGTGAAAAGCAACCGGTGTCTGAAGGGTTTGCGCACATATTTAACATATTATTTATTATTATATATTTAACATATGCTACGATGCATGTCTAACAAACAACCACTGCCAGCTGACATGAGACTCTTGGCAGGTTGTTGTCTAAACCTCAATGGGCATAGAAGGAATAGGAATGAAACCATGCTATGTGACACCAGTAAACGCTAAAGACAAGATGATATCAAACTGCCATAACACACATCCACTGGTAAACCGAAAAAATTGCATAACTTAAGTTAAGTTACCTTTTGCCTTAACCCTGAAATACAAAGGTTTGGTCATCTGGAATTCAATAAATATTTAATTATTTAATTTTAGTTTGATTAATTTAATTGAAATACATGTATCATTCAATAAATTATTTTTTACAGTGTATACAAACCTGTATTGAGAAATTGGGATTATCTTGTTTTTTTAATCTTATATTACCTTATTTTATTCAGCCCATTGTGTGGGCTACAGTGTGGCCTATAACATTATACTTAAAGGACATAAGTCAAACTGACAGAAGAGAAGTGATATGTTTATCTCTTCTCACTATTTAGGAGTCTGTTTGGTCCGTCAGTGAAGATCCCATCACCTCTGGAAATGACCGGAGGGTCATATATATATATATACATATATATATATATATATATATGTATATATATATAAGAGGAGAGGGGTCCAACCTGTGTAAACAATGCAGGGTCGTCCCAGGTTTGACCCCCGGGAATCTGAGGACCACTCTCACGCTGGTGTCTCTCTCTCTCTCTCTCTCTCTCTCTCTCTCTCTCTCTCTCTCTCTCCCCCCCCCTGACAAGGAGGCTGACAGAAATGTTAAGCATTTAGTGGAAATGACAACACAAGACATAATCCCCGCACGCTGTGTGTACAGTATGGAATGTCTAGATAGTTCCTCTGCCCACGTGTGTGTGTGTGTGTGTGTGTGTGTGTGTGTGCGTGTGTGTGTTTTGGACCTGCCCATCTACTGAGACAGAGATGGAAGCGTGGCATTCCTGAAGCAGATCCCCTGCATGGTCAGGAGGATGATTTGCGTGCAGCTCCGGTCCTATATCACCCGGAGAGGGTCTGCTCTGTCGGCCAGGACAGTTAAAGTTACATGACGGATGGCCAGGGGCTCAGATCCCCTTTCTCAGCCCGGCGTCCTGAGAGAGCAGGCACACCATATATATAATTCATATGGACGTACAAGTATAATAAATATATACGATATTACATTTTTTTAGACGTATGCGCAAATATAATTCTAAATGAATATTGGCCAAAGAATTCTGTTGAAAATTTAAAATATATTTGAAATATATATATATATCGTATGATGAATGTATTTTTTAAACAAATGTTTTGCTAATAAATATATATGTATAGTTTCAAGAAAAAAAAATGCCCGTTATTTCAAACATCTACTTAATTGTTCTTATTTTACACTGTAAAACCCCATATCTTCATTTGTTTCAAATTACTTCTTTGGCCATGCATTCCTCAACTTTAATCCAATGTGGATATATGTCATGTTTTTAAGTGAATAAATCTCCAGGACCTAATTATGTTGAGGAGGGCGTGGGTGGGGGGTCACTGTGTTGAGCCTTCGTTGACCTGTTGATGGATGTTCTGTAACCAATGGGGAGAAAGAGACAGAGAGAGAAAGAGAGAGAGCACAATCTTCTCAATAGATTAGCTCACATTGATTTATAGAGATTTACCCTGCTGGAAAGAAAACAGCTGGCAATTTCTACAGGAGCTTGTTTGTTTGAAAAGGCATGGCTATGATAACAACAGTGAGATTACTCCACAAGTCAAAGCACCTCAGTGATGCAATGTAACACAACAAAAAAGTTTAAACCCATGCCCATGTGTCCCTTACTTTTTCTTTTCTTTTATTTAATTACCTATATATAATAGTCAAAATGTCTGTGGTCAAAATACAACTGGAATAACTTTGTAGCCTTCCAGTACTTTAGAGTCCCCCCTAAAAATAATTTGCCCCCCCAACATAAAGCATAATATTTGAAATGTAGGTTTGTAAGGCACTGCAATTTATGTAAGGCACTTTCACACCTGAATTGGGAAGATTTGGTGCAGTTCAGAGGTGAAGTTGCTACTGTTGCACTTTTAATTTGGTTCAGCTAGTGTTCAGGTCTTTTGTCAAGCGAACCAGACATTGTAAACAAATGTCACACTGTCGAACAGGTCTCTCGTCTACTGGACAGAAAATCTGAGGGAAACTCACAGCTTCCTTGTTGCGTACAATAATAACGGATCAACAAGATGTTCCAAGTATGACGTCCAGGACATTGACTTTTCTGAGTATATCACAGAGTTTTTGTACTTTTACACCGCATTGATCAGCCAAGTGCTTGAACCCCATTTCTACCATTCAGTCACTGAATAATTTAAACACGTCTGTGATTTTGTGATTCATTTATATGGTCATCCGACCATATTTCTATGAGTGCCTTTACCTCTTCTTGTCACCATGTCTGGCCGTGACTCGTTGAGCTGTTTGGTCTGTTTTAATCGAACCCTGGAGCATTTGGTTTGTTTGGGGTAGTGTGAAAGCTCATTCAAACTCTGGTGTGGACCAAACAAACAAACGGTTCTGCCTGAAATCGGGGGTCTTGGTCCGCTTTCAAGTGAACTCTGGTGCGGTTCGCTTTAGGTGTGAACGTGACCCTAACCAACAATAGGAAGCGAACCAAAAAACAATGTATTGTGGGTTGAAAGTTGAGACTTCCTAGAGTGACAAATTGCAAGTCGCGGTCAGACATGGTGACAAGAAGAGATGAAAGCACTCGTAGAAATATGAGTGGCAATGACTTGTGGTCACTCACAAAAACACAAATGTGTTTAAATTATTCAGTGACCAAATGGAAGATCGTGGGTTCAAGCCCCAGAGTTGGCCTGCCTGTAAGCATCCATGAGCAAGATGCCTAACCCCTATCTGCTCCATGTAATTGTAAGTCGCTTTGGATAAAAGCGTCTGCTAAATGACCTAGTTATAAATTATTATAGTGGCCATATTTTAACATTATATTCTATAATTAAATGGAACTGGACAACTATGCATAGTTTTTTATTTTCCGTTTAAATTCATGTAAGCGTGGTGAACAAAAGTTAACGGCATACATCGTAGTCCCTCATTAGTCTTCTCCTTTGGTACCCTCTCATACGATTCATGTGAAGCATCACATGCTCAATAGCGTGCTTTCTCGCCAGGCGCTCATACTGTTCCCCTTCCTCAATCAGTTGGTGGGAACACCACAGCAAAATGAAAAAACCCAAGACCACACAAAGTTGTTCCATCCCTTATTATTGTACACAACAAGGAGGCTGTGAGTTTCCCCCGGAGAGACCTGTTGGACAGCGGGACATTTGTTTACAAGTCCTGTGTGAATACTAACCAAACCAAATGAAAAATCTAAAAAGTAGCAACTTCACCTCTGAACCAAATCAAATCTTCCCAATTGAGGTGTGAAGGTTCCCCTAATGATAACCATAATGATCCGAATGAAATCATAGATAAAAATCAGCCTGTCTCTCCTCCTGTGCATGTATCCCTCTCTCTCTCTGTCTCCCCCTCTTTAAACTCTCTCTGTCTGTCTACCCCTCTTTAAGCTCTCTCTATCTTTCTCTCTCTCTCTCTCTGTCCCCCCTCTTTAAACTCTCTTTTTCTCCCCCTCTTTAAACTCTCTCTCTCTTTCTTTCTCTCTCTCTCTCTCTCTATCTGTTTCCCTCTCTTTAAACTCTCTCTATCGGTCTCCCCCTCTTTAAACTCTCTCTATCGGTCTCCCCCTCTTTAAACTCTCTCTCTCTCTCTATCTCTCTTTCTTCCCCTCTCTTTAAACTGTCTCTCTCTTTTGCACACACACACACACACACGCACATGCACACGCACACGCACACACACACACACACACAAACACCTTCCTTCTCCCAAATACATACATTCCCCAGTTACAACACCAGGAAAGTAAAGTGTTTTTTTAAAACAGATCCCATGATATCAGCACCACGTTCGGTCCAAAAGACTCAATCTTTGGCACAAACCCCCCCAACGCTCTGTTGTCTATTCACTAGTGCTGTGTGTATGTGTGTGTGTGTGTGCGTGCGCGCCTGGCCACGGCCCGGGCTCGACACAGAGGCTCACACAGTAGTGTTTCCCT